>JAQGAB010000557.1:0-25150 GCA_034696565.1 Isotomurus graminis | reverse complement strand
TGATTTCGAAAATATTTATGTTTCCAAATATATCACATTTTAAGGCAATGTGTTCGCGAAAAGAGTAAACTATTCATTTATCTCCAAGGAATGACGGAATTTGGTCCGTTTGGAAACACTTAAAATGTTCTTTCAAATTTAACATGCTACAACTTTGGAATGGCAAAACTTTTGAAATTTCTAAAATTATCCCATGAAAGCTTGATTATTTGAGAAAAATATATCTCTTTATTGGTTTCGTAACTCAAACAGAGCATCAACTAATGAATAAAACACACTGTCCAAAATACCCTTGACCACTCTTGGTAGTATAGAATTCTCAAATTTAATGTGTCATGCAACTTTGGGATTCATGCAAAGTTCTTGGTCTACTGAAATTATTAGTGAAATCCTGTTGCTTCGTTTACACTGATTACCATTTACTTGCACGAAATGCTCGAGTTGTGCAATGGTTGACATCGAATCATAGGTGTCAATTAAGTCTAAGTAGCCGAATATCTTTTTCATGTGCCTTCAAGCTCTTTAAAATTGGACAGATAAATTACTACTGTATCAACATCAATCAATGTGAAACTTTTGACAGGCAAAAGAAGGACGAATCGACGGCAATGGCTGGGGCACCAACTTCCACGT
This sequence comes from Isotomurus graminis, assembly GCA_034696565.1. Classification (NCBI taxonomy): domain Eukaryota; kingdom Metazoa; phylum Arthropoda; class Collembola; order Entomobryomorpha; family Isotomidae; genus Isotomurus; species Isotomurus graminis. Next base: position 24,517 of record JAQGAB010000557.1, on the reverse strand, counting down.
TAAGCTATAGTAATTACCATTCATCCGCTCCTGAAGAATCTCGAGATTCATTTTTTCATGAATTCTACCCACGCCAAGGAAAACAAGAGTTGATCAATTACTCAAACGAATCAATGGCTGAAAACGCAACTCAGACATTTTCGGCTTTTGCATTTTACCCAAGAGGAGCTACCGTTGTAGCTGCAGTTGCCGCAATCATTTTTATAATAACAGGAGTAATAGGTACGTTGTTTTGACAGTATTTCTTTAAGGTATTTTTAAATATTAAATGATAACTCATCTTGATAAAATTTCAGGAAATCTCGCAACAATTGTTGCACTCTGGAAAAATCCTAAACTCCGTACAAACGCTACGACATGGTTTGTTTTAAGTCTGGCAGTCTCAGATCTCCTTTTTTGTACAATTAACCTTCCACTCACTGCGTCAAGATATATCCACGAAGCATGGATTTTCAACGATATTCTGTGCAAAGTGTTTCCTTTTTTCTTCTACACCAACTTTGGAGCGTCTTTGCTAAATATAACTCTAATCGCGATAAACAGGTATATAAAAAAGTCCAAGTTTTACGTTAGATTCACAGGGTTTACTTTTAATTGTTTCAGATATGTGTTAATCGCACATTACAACTTCTACTTAAGACTGTATCAACCCAAAAACGTGGCTATAATGATTGGATTCGTATGGAGTTTTTGCTTTCTTCTCCTCTTCCCTACTTTGTTGGAAGTTTGGGGAAAATTTGGACTTGATCCGTCCAGTTTTTCATGCACAATCCTAAAAAAAGATGGGAAATCACCAAAGAAATTCATTTTCATCTTTGGAATTTTGATGCCATGCATTGCGATAATTCTTTGTTACACTTGCATATTTTTTCGCGTGCGCAGAAGCAAGAGAGCAATTAATGCACACAGGTATGTAATTCTTCTATTGGGTGTGTTACATCAAAGCGCGTAAAGACAGGCACTCATTGTTCAAAATTGTATTTTGTTTTATAGAAACAGGAACATTGAAGGTAACCCAGAAAGGAACAATGCTTCCAACTCCCAAAGACGGGAAGACATGCGATTGACAAAAATGATGTTGCTGATATTCTGTTGTTTCCTTATGTGCTTTTTACCTCTGATGATATTTAACGTTATTGATGATGAGGTGAGTAGTGGGCGTCATTGCAAAATCAATAAATCTGGAAAATAACCGTGCATTTCCTTGTTAACAGTCGAGAAGATTTTCCGGAGTCCTGCATATCTTAGCATCTATCCTTGCGTGGGTATGTTTTACTCTGTTTTACTCGGAATTATTATCATTCGCAATTCATACGATAAATTAAATATGCATTTTATTTTCAGGCTTCAGCAGTCATCAATCCATTTATCTATGCGTTTTCTAATCGACAATATCGACAGTCTTATGCCAATTTGTTCTTTTGTACGAAGGACATTAATGGACAGAACCAAAATTCTAGGTCGGGATCTGGAAAAACTACATTTATTAGTGAAGTTGTTCAATTCAACGCTCGTAGAGGAAGACAGTAGGAGCATTTTTTCAATCGAAATAGATTTTTACAGGTTTTACATTTTAGTATTTATTGTTGGATAGAGACTAATCGCTTATTATTTTAGCTTCAAAGGTTATAGTTGCCCTTGAATTGTGTGTGTGATAAGGTGCAATTTGTCTTACATTTTTTTTATCCAAATCATGTTGTTGTGTAGTACATTGTGTTCAAATAAAGTAATACTAATAATACATTTGTTTGTCGTGAAAACAAAATTATTAATAAATTGATGTGCGATAGAAAGTAATTATGTCATGAAACACAATCGTAAATGTGGACACCTTTTTGGACCTTGCAAGACAATAAGCTGAACTATAATTTAAACTTACTCTCCAACTATATTAAACAATACTAATTCCACTTTTGTATTTTTAAAAGTTACAAGTCATCCTTTTTCGTGTCCTCTTGTGTCTACAATTATTCTCTTGTGCTCGAGGTTGCTGATTCTGTACTTCTTGGTTATGCTGAGTACACAGTTTTTGTTTGGGGAAGCTTTCTCCTCTCATTCTTTTTCTATAAACTAGAATTTCGTCAAGACCGATTAAGAAAGCAATAGAATCGATACATTTTATTACTAAAGGATAAAGTATACAGAATGTATACCAGGCTTAAGTATTGGTCGTTCTGATGGCGTCGATGGCGAGCTTCCTTTGGTTTTCAGTTGCTTATACATTTGTCGGAAGAAGATCAACAAGAGTATGATGGAAGTAATTTTGATTCCAATGAGCCAGAATGATTCAATCGTGTTGGTTACACGAGGAGATACGATTATCTGAAGTAAAGTAAGAAGTAGGAGTTGAACAGAGTTTCCTAATCTTATCGGAGTTACCTGAACTCCAGTTCGATCGGAAATCCACAATGCCATTTTCTCGGCAGTGACATCAGTGCTTTTGATATCAAACTTATCAAAGCTTCCAGCGCGTATCCTTAATCCGGATAAATGAAGAAGAAGCGGAGCAGTCACTATTTTAAGCTGCAATAATAATGTACATGTTAAATTACGACATTCTTATTTAGGTCTGAAAGCTTGAAGGATATGATGGATTAAATTTCACCTTTCGAAAGATGCTTGGACTTTCATCAAAATCCACTAAGGCAAAATATACTTGAAAAGGGTATTTGTCTTTCCTGCCATCGTTTTCGAAGGACTGGGCTACAGTGGCGAATTCTTTAAATGCTGGAATACAGACACTACATCCTCGATCCGGGTTCAATGTCGTGAACAAAGCTATGATTTTGTAGTGGAAATTCCCACCCTTTGATAAGATGTCAAATGTAGTAGAGTTTATTCTGATTAGAGGATCTTCTCGTTTCAATTCTGAAAGAAGCTGAAGGTGATCGTTAAATGAAGATTGAGATTCCTCTTTCTACATTACAATTAACATTATTATAGCGCTTGTCTTAAAATAGAACTGTTTATGAGGAGTTCAGCTACTGAGTTACCTTTGCAGAAACTTTACAAGCTAAGAGGGCAATTAGGTAGACAGCACAACAAAGTTTTCCAACATTGTCACCCATCTTTCCGCATCACTTGCTAATCAGCCTAAAGTCACACTCACAGGATGCACAGAAACAAACTTGCAATTTGGTTGTTTTTATTAAACAATTTTATATTCGACTGAAGTAAAGGAGCCAGGATACTAAACAAACAAAACAAAACCAACAAAGCAAACCGTCTAAATAATTCCAAACTCAGCCTCTATCAAATGTTTAATCATATTATTCAAATTCAAACTACGTAAAGTCAACAGTAAATAGGCATGCATCATTCATAAATATTCTAAAATAGTCTTAGCACAGTGTGCAGTGGCACTTTGAGTAAAAATGCATCTCAGGTATCTAATCATTGTTGCTGTTTCTAAGTGTACAAAATATTTGAACAATGCAGGGACAAACACTTGTCCCCATAGAACAAATAGCAATACATCGGCAAACAGAATCAATGTTGTAAGTGTGTTGTGTCCTTCATCTTGAAACTTGAAACGGAAACAGATATCTGGAAATACGACAACCACATAGAACCAATTGAATTGAATCATTCCTGCGAGGAAAGCTTTTCATGGAATGCGTTGTTGTAGCCGTCCTGTTGTGAGCAACATACTTTGTAACATGGTCATAATAGATAATGATATTTCCTTCCGAAGAAATCTCATTCGTGTGCGTGATTGTCAATGGTAGTTAACTGCTATAATTCTCCATTCTGAGTCAGCTCATGTGATATATCACTATTAAGTTGGTTGCTACACTTGCAACAATGAAATATGGATTTGGAATCAAATAATAGTATAATATTCTTATTAAACCAAGGTCATATATAGCTTTCAACGGTGGGATATGAATTAATCCAATAATTATTTTATTTCACTATAACTTATATAGAGATTCAAGTGAATCTTTTGCTAGAGGAATTCATTCATCGAGCCTTTATTGTGTTATGTATGATGTCAGTTCTTATAGGATTTACAGGAAGATATGGACCTCCTGTGTGCTTTTGAAACTGCTTGTCTATCATACGCATCCCGTTATTACAATATTCTCACACCCACACAGTGAACTCCAGTGATTCCGGGAACTTGAGGGCAATCTCTTCAACTGGCTGAGTGTAAAAGTGGTTTATTGTTTATTGAATGCAATCCACGCTGTGTAGTATGAAAAGGAAAGCCACTCAGGAGGAGGTGCAGTTCATGAGGGTCTTCCGGATCCCAGCAACAATACGTTGTCCGAGGATGTTATATAGGGACCTTAAGGAAAAAATCCAGTGAGGCAACCTATCATCATCATCCAGGTCCAGCAGTCCACTTAAATTCTTCCTTGAGTGCAACTTACATGCACAAAATGTGACTAAGCAGTGGGTTTGAATGATCTTAGGAGCAGCAGCGATGGTGCTGGTAAGCATAAACTTAAGGAAAGCATACTAAATCTGAAGAGGTCCAAGTACTGTCCTCTTCTACATCTTCCACTGCCTATCTACACCACCCGTATTAATAAAAGGCATTCCAAAGAAAAAGACGTGAAGAACAAACCCTTGCTGACAGAGATTCTTCCCATCTTCCTACAGGCAACTATGACTATTTCATGAACAAAAAGTCTTATGAACTCCTACACTCTCGGATGAATAGGCCCTCTTCATACAACTTAGTAGGAAAGTAAACTCTGTTTAATATTATTATGCCATTGCATATATGTACATGTGTATCCTTCTTGTAAATTTAATCTTCGAAGAAGAAGACGAGGGTGACTGATGAACAGTGGTTCTTTACCATACAACTGGAACACATCTTTAGCACTGTTTTTTTCGTCAAATTCTGTGATTCTGTTCTACACCTATTTATATTCCAATAGTGCGTCAATTCTCCAATTTTTCATGCACACATCTTTATCTCTGTGGGATATTGATTTCTAAATTCACAGGTAACTAAAAATCGTTTATTTTAGGAGTGATTTAGGTATTTCACCCCATCGGTACTGGTTAAGTTGTCAAACTCATGAGACAAGTTATTGCAAATTACACACCTTTTCCATTTTTACATGTCACAGCATCATATGTGTAAATTTTAAATAAGCTACATTTTGTTTCAAAATCATGTGTGCTTCAACATCAACGAATCATAGATTTAGCAACGCTTAATATTAGTATTGACTTTACAGCAAAGTATTTTCCTCCTTGTATTCCAAACCATTTTAAAACAAGCAAGAGCTTCAGCTTCAGTAATGTTGATGAAACTTTGTTTGACTCACATATCATTTAAATCAAGAGATGTAAATTATCATCCTATCCTACATGAAAGATCATAAAGGGAAGGAAAGTTGAAGGTAAAGCGAAACAAGATATCTTGACTCGCAATTTTACGAGTGTGCAGAACACCAACTCCTTCCTCCGTGACTTTGCATTTAATCGGACATATAATAGTACCATGCCAATACTGCCAATATATTAAAATTTCGATGAATAATAAACAGTTATTACTAACTACAATGTGTTCATCTATCTACTATGAGGTGTTTGTGTAAGCCGAATAGATAGGCAGACAACTACGGATTATTTAGTATATTGTGTTATTTGATCTACTCGAACTCTAATCTTAACAGACAGTAGACTTTAGGTAGATTATTTCTGAAAATTTATCTACATCTTTTGGGTACTTATTCTTAGTAAATTTAGGTGAACCATTAAAACAGAAGATCTCTATATCGCCCTTAATTTAAGCGCACCGTGGTTGGTGGAGAGCTTCCGTCCAAGATGTTAAATCATGAGGAGGCTGGGCTTACTTAGACATGTCAGTAGAGGGTTTATGGAATTATCATATTCCAATTTAAAAATGTAAAAACCCCATTCATTTTCCTTTCCCCGATGAAGCAAAACGAAGAGGAGTTCTTATCTAATCAGAATTTTGTGCGGAACTAAGACCTTCGTCTCTGCAAGTGTTTTCGTTCACTCGACAAAACCTGAGACTTACTTAATATGCTCTTTCGTTATGGTTTCTTCTTACTGTTAATAAACGAGATTCAGACAACTTTTTTGTGTCTCGCAACTCCATTAGAATGGACATGAATTGAGAATGGAAGGAAGAAGTGACGGATAAGTTGACTCTGCATGAACTCAATTATTTGTATGGATGGCGTATTAATATCTCACACCATTACTTCATCTAAGTAGTTCGATATGTCCTCCAGAATAAATGGACATTGGTCTTCAAGCTATTTATGAGCAGCGTTAGTAGTATTTCATCCCACTCAAGATTACCCACCATAATATTATTTCAGAGGAATTAATAAAGGTTCATGTTGTTCTCTGTGGCAAATCATCTCTATGAAAAACCAACCCTTCCGTTTGTATGAGATTGAAAGACCAATATCACTTTTTTGTTGTTTTAAAATTCAAATTAGTTTTGTTTTTACTCATTTTACGAAAAATGTTGCACACGATCAATTTCTTATAGGATCGTTGATTCAAACATAACGTTATCTGATGATGCAGACATCGACCTAAAGAAATAATATTCATATTTGTCAAATAAATTTGATGATCCCAAAGTTTACTCAGCAACTGTCGTCAGCTTAAGTTGATTAACCAACAACCAGTGTCTGTGCTGCATGACCGTTTCATATAAAAATGGCCTCACAGCAGAGTCTGGTGTTAATACTGAGTTCCATGAATCTCTGTATATCCAAGCAGTCTAAATGTACAGTCTGACAAAGAGTAATAAAAAATATGCAACTTTGTGATTCCAGATTTTCAGAAGAATACGTTAGGCACGAATTCTTCAGACTGATGATGTGAGCTGGATCAGATATCATGATGTGATTGATATTAATAATTCACCACTTCCTGCCCATTGGATTGCTCTGAGTGGAATATTCATTCGTCTAATGCAATATGAAACACTTTCATCGATTGGACTGCAAAATCATTTTACAACAAAAAGTTTATAGTTCACATTATACTCAAATGTGTTGTGCTCACGTCCTTCTCAATTCGATGAGAAATGCGTGAAATCGAAAAATTAACAAACGCCATATCGTGTCCAGTTTTAAGTATATGCAACACAGTTACAAAAGTTGCCACAATTGGCTGCACACTTTCATAGTTCGATGGACTTAACGTGAGTTAAGTGTGGAATTTATAGTGCGAAATGAGTTTCCATAAACTTTCTACAAAACTCTCTACGATAATAATAATTTTAGGTATGTTCATCATTTATGGAATAATTTTATAAGGAGTAATTAGAAGTGAAAATTTAATAAGGGAACTAAATGAGTTCTGAATGTTTTAACTTAATCAGGTACTTCGCTCGTAGCGAGTCAAGATTCTAACCATGCGCTAAATTCAGAAGAAAACTATAGACAACGTGCTCCTAACAGAGGTAAGAGATGGTCCATTATTTGTGCTAGAAAAAGTTTGTGGGGCTTATCATTGAAGTACATAGAATGTATTTCCAACCTTCAATCTTCAAAACTGCTTTAAATGTGTCTGTTTTTGTTGCTGCTAAAAGTTATTGCCGGATAATTAGAGACCAAAATTGATTTTTAGACATCAAAATTGTTTGTGAGTACGATATATTCACTTTGAGTGATTTGTTGCTTCCAATATTCCAATATATAGTCGCACTTCTGTATATTTACTACTAAAGTAAGAAGTAGAAACTTTAAAATAGATTTCAGAAACATGAATCGTTATCCAAATATCAAAACGAAAGTGGAAGTGTTGTTTGAAGCAATTTATTTAAAAATACCGTAAATGTCTAGTTATGAAATTTTGATGTATGATTACTTCTCTTTCGGGACGATGTTCTTAAATCAATGACTTAGGAAATGAAGAAGAAACAGTAGCTTTACACGATTCAACTGTCCCACCTGAGACAACTAACACGCCACTTCCCGAAGGCCAAGTCGAACTTCCAACAGCTCCGTCCACGGTAAAACCCACTTCAGGAAAAAAGAGGAAAGTCAGCGTTGGTAGTTACTCCCGTTCTTACTCGGAGAAACGGTACCAAGTTAACCGTACCAGACACAATGAAAAGCACTCAAATCGTACATTCAAGGCAGAGACTCGTATAACCTTCCACCGAACTAACCCCGGAGTTATCTCTGGTCCAATTGGAACACGAAACATCACAGTTCTGAATGAGACAGTTTCCCTTCCGTCAGGAAAAAGTACAACTTCAGAATTTCAAAATGTAACCTACTATGGACTTGAAGACCGAGGGGATGATAACATCCATCCGATGACTCATATAACCAACGCGCTACTGGGAATCAAATACGGTCCAAAAGGTACTTCGGAACAAGCTGTAACAGGCCTGGTGCGATCAAATTGAAGATTAATTACTCAAAGTTTATCACTTAATCCAGAATAACTTGGTGGGAGGTGAGACTCGACTTTAATACGACTGAGTCAGTCACCTGTAATCAAGGGAAGGTGTAAGGGATGGTGATGGAACTATGATCAACTCAAAGAACTGAAAGTAAACTAATAAAATTACGCCCACATTCATCTTAAGCACTACTTCTGTGGAAATGCAATGGGGTGACAAGTATGGTTAAGGGTAATAATATTAACATGTTAAAACAGGACGCTATATACTTACTTACAATTAGCTAACTTAAATTACATGATAAGTATGTAAATACGTCTTGTACCGCACAGAGAGTGACTGGTATTATAAAACTCAAAGACTAAATGTGCCCAGCTTTAACCTGTAGTAACGAGCAGTAGAAGTGATAAATGCTTAAATGCTTCCGTGATACTTATGCAAAATATACTTAATTCTAAAGTAATATCCACGCATTTTATCATGCGAGTCTATTAGTCAACTTATTTGACAATTGTACCGTAGCTTGGACAATTAATTGCATATAATTAACTCATCTTTTCTACACGCAGGATTCGCCTCTCAGAGGTCACATCCCTGTGACCAAGGATCATGTTATCCAGCCACGGGTAATCTGCTGATAGGCAGAGAAAAAAGACTAAGCGCAACGTCCACGTGCGGTCTGTACAGACAAGTAAGTGGACAATAAAGAAACCTTAAATGATATTTTGGTTAGTATTTAATGTCAACTTGATTTCAATGTCATTAGGACCGATTCTGTATAGTATCTCATTTAGAAGACAGGAAGAAGTGTTTTAACTGCGATTCAAGAAACAACACAATCAGAAGGCCAATGCTTAACCACAGAATTGAAAATGTTGTTAGTCGCTTTGCCCCAGGGTTGGTGGATAATTAAATAGCAATTAATTTAGAATTAGGTGGAGTATCGCATGTATTTGTGTGATTTTAGAACGCAGCAAAGATCGTGGTGGCAGTCCGAAAACGGAGTGGAAAATGTTTCCGTCCAACTGGACTTGGAAGCTGAGTTTCATTTTACCCATTTGATAATAACTTTTAAGACATTTAGGCCATCAGCTATGCTAATCGAACGATCCTTTGACTTTGGAAAGACCTGGAAGGTAATAATACATTTTTTTAAACTCAATGTCTGTGAAGGTGGCTGATGCATAATTCATACTTCTGTAGGTGTATCGGTACTTTGCTTATGATTGCGATGAATCCTTTCCTGGCATTATGAAGGCACCGCAGCAGGAAATTACCGATGTCATTTGTGAGTCAAGATATTCTCCAGTAGCACCGTCAACAGAGGGAGAAGTCATTTACAGAGTTCTGAGGAAAGTTCATGGGATGCCGAAAGATCCATATTCCCCTGAGATCCAAAATCTGTTAAAAATGACCAACTTGCGAATCAACTTTACAAAACTTCACACTTTGGGAGATGATTTGCTAGACAAGCGAACAGATATTCAGGTATGCTTCTAATTAACTAATTACATCTCCCATATATTGACAAGTGCCCTGATTGCTATGCAAATGTCTTCGTATTCAGGAGAAATATTACTATGCAATTTATGACATGACTATAAGAGGATCTTGTTCCTGCTACGGGCACGCTTCAAGATGCTTACCCCTCGAGGGAGTTGAGCCTCGTCCGGATATGGTCCACGGGAGGTGTGAATGCACTCATAACACAAAGGGCTTGAACTGTGAAGAGTGCGAAGAGTTCTACAGAGACTTACCGTGGAAACCAGCTATAGGAAAGGAAACGAATGCCTGCAAAAGTAAAGTCCACGCTACAATAAACAATTAAAGGAAATTGAGTTCTTAACCAATGACTATAATTCGCAGGGTGTAACTGCAACAATCACGCATCCAGTTGCTACTTCGATGCTGCTGTTTTCGAAGCCTCCGGACAAGTTAGTGGGGGAGTGTGTGATAACTGCAAGCATAATACTGAGGGTCATCAATGCGAATATTGCAAATCTTTCTTCTACCTGAGCCCAGGCAGAGAAATCTCTGATGTGGATGCCTGCCAGCGTGAGACTACTGAAGAAGAAATTAAACAAGGAGTAGAATTTTCATGAATATGAATTTGTTTCAGCATGTGACTGCGACAACAGAGGATCATTGGACAATGGCATTTGTGACTCCAAGACAGACGCTGAGTTGGAAGCTGGTCGATGTCATTGTAAGGAGCACGTTTCTGGAAGACGATGTGATCAGTGTGAGGCTGGCTTTTGGAACTTGACTGAGGAGAATCCTGAAGGATGCACAGGTAATAATAAATCATGACGAAATACTTCTGGTGCGTTCATTAATCTATGATCAAATAACTTTAACAGCTTGCACCTGTAATACTCTGGGAACCGTTGGAAATCAGGGGTGCAATATGATAAATGGAGAATGTACTTGTAAACGATATGTTGCTGGACGGGATTGCAACCAGTGTTTGCCAGAATATTGGGGCTTGTCCGATGACCGAGATGGATGCAAGCCTTGTGGCTGCGATGTTGGAGGCGCGTATGACAACCATTGCGATGTCATCACGGGTCAATGTCGGTAATGTAACAACGTTTTAGAAATTGGGAGCAAGTTTTATTTAGAAATGAAGGTGACGATAAGGTTTATGTTGGTTTCAGATGTCGGCGACACGTATCTGGACGAAACTGTAGTCAGCCAGAACAGGGATATTTTGCTGGAAACCTGGACTTCAAGGTTTACGAGGCAGAAGCTGCGCGTTACCCAGTACGGAAATTTAATAGCATTGGAATATTTTACAATTATTAATACTTTTGTATGATTCCCTAGGGTTCGACTGTAGTGATTCGCGAGCCTTACAGAGACGGTAGGGATTCGACTTGGACAGGTCCAGGTTTTGTAAGAGCAACGGATGATTCTTTCTTGGAATTCGATGTGAAAGATGCTCCTAAAAGCATGGAATACGACTTAATCATTCGATACGAGCCCACGGTAAAAGAAAAAAATAATTATTTGATACTGTAGTGAATATAAGCTCAACAACCATTAAATTAATAGTCACCAGGGTGGCAGCAAGTAAACGTGCTTGTAATGCCAGACGACGTTCCCGATCCAAATGGTCCATGTGCAGGCAGTCAGTTCCAGACCGGTCCAACTAGCGTTATTTTACGAGCAGGTACTTGAGGTGTTTAAATATTTTGCTCTCAAGGAAATAACTAATTCGCTAACTTAAACTATTCATTGCAGAGGCAAGAGAAGCAACTGTGTATCCATCGATTTGCCTTGAAGAAGGAAAAACATACAAAATCAGATTGGATTTTCAACCAGGAGATAAGCCCCAGACATCTGTGCTGGTGGACTCGGTGAGTTCTCAAAATCGCTTGATAGTTTTCTTCCTAATAATGGGTTCTATGTATTATTAATGTATTATGTAGAGCTAAAATAATTCTTCTCACAGATTATCATAATGCCGAAAACTGATGACCTACCATTTTTCCACGACACTCCACCAAACGAGTACAAGAAGCAGGTATACGACAGCTTCAGGTGTAAAGATTCCTTCGTAAGTGCAGCGAGGTACCCAACTCCAGAAGAGTGCAAGGACATTCTGTACAGCGTTGGATTTTCTGTGTTCGACGGTGCATTTGAATGTGGATGCGATCCCACAGGATCAAAATCTGCCATCTGCGATCCGCTGGGAGGACAATGTAGTTGTAAACTAAATGTCGTGGGACGTCGTTGCGACAAATGCTCTCCTGGAACTTACGGATTTGGACCTGAAGGCTGTCTACGTATGTGTTACATAGAAACAAATAAATGATTTGCTTTTGCATCAAATTGAACAGGGAGCTAATTGCTTTTATATAAAACAGCTTGTGAATGTAATTCAATTGGATCTTTGGACAACTTCTGTGACGCTCAATCCGGTCAGTGTCGTTGTAGACCAAATACCTACGGTCTCCAATGCGACCAATGTCAACCAGGATACTGGAACTTCCCTAACTGTCAGCAGTGTATTTGTAACGGACATGCCGATGTCTGTGAGTCAGGCACGGGAACTTGTGTTACTTGCCGAGACAACACTACAGGAGTAGCTTGTGACCGGTTAGTAAATAGTTAACCATCTTGTTTCTACAGTTTTTAAAACTAATTGTCTATTTGGGATGGTTAGATGTTCTGAAGGATTCTACGGAGATCCGCGATTGGGAATCGACATTCCATGTAGAGCGTGTCCTTGTCCAGGAACTATTGAAAGCGGTCACTCTTTTGCTGCAAGATGTGCACTGGATAGACAAACGAATGACGTCGTGTGCGAATGTCAGGAAGGTTACGCAGGTCCACGCTGCGATACTTGCGCAGATAACTACTTTGGAAACCCCGATATGCCAGGAGGACAATGTAGACCTTGCAGTTGTAACAACAATATAGACATATCCCGACCTGGAAACTGCGATTTGAAAAGTGGAGAGTGCTTACAGTGTCTCTTCAACACTGAGGGATTTACTTGCGATCAGTGTAAAGCTGGGTTCTATGGAGATGCTATGAATCAAATGTGCCAAAGTAAGGTTCTAATAGTTTTACTTGCCTCCTATTAGCTTTTGTTCACTTTGAAATTTAATTTAGGCTGCATCTGTGACATCCTCGGAACAAATGTCACAATTGGGCCGTGCGACAGAGAATCTGGCCAGTGTCCATGTCTTCCGAATGTTATCGGTGTCTCATGTGACCAGTGCGAGGAGAATCATTGGAAAATTGCTAGTGGAGAGGGCTGTGAGCCATGTAGTTGTGACCTTGTTGGATCGAGAAGCTCTCAGTGCAATTTGGTATTAGATTAAAAAGACTTTACTGGTTTAATTTGCCAACAAAGTGTGTGTAATGTACATTATATATTTCAGTATCACGGTCAATGTGAATGTCGGCCTGGATTTGGGGGCAGACAATGCGATCAATGTCAAGCTGACCATTGGGGTAACCCGAATGTGGAATGCCACCGTAAGTAAAGAAAGCATGAACAAGCTTCAGATGATTGTAGATTGTAAATGTATTAACTAATTTGCTAATGAAATTGTCTTCACAGCTTGTGAGTGCAACGCTTATGGATCGTCCCAGACGCAGTGCGATCGTAACAACGGAAGCTGTGTTTGTCATGATGGAATCGGCGGTAGCAAATGTGATACCTGTGCCAGAGGACACATCGGACGTGCTCCTTCGTGTTCGCCATGTGGAGAGTGTTTTGAGAATTGGGATAGGATTATTGGACAACTTCGAGGTACACTTTCATTCATATGACAAATCTACTCATTACCAATAATTTACATGAATGCTTGATGTGCTTATTTCGTTGTGGTAAATCTCACAGGTCAAACGAGTCGAGTTGTAGAAGCAGCGTCTCAAATCAAACAGCAAGGAGCAACCGGGGCGTACACTCGAGAGTTCGATACAATGAAGAACCGTGTCGACGAAGTGAAGCGTATTTTAGAGAGTTCCAGCATCAGCAGCAACGATCTTGACGATTTAGGAGATATGATTAGTCAGAGAACGTTAGTTTAGGACAAGAAACTTTTATTTTAGACAAATCATTTACTAATTTTAAATGCCATAGGAAAACTTTCGAAGGAACATCTGATGAACTTGATGCAGTTGAGGCAACCCTTGGGAATATTTCACAGAGAATATTGAAATCTAATGTTTCTCTGGATGAATTAGAGAGAAAAGTGGATGCCTTGCAATCTTCTGCTGATTCGTTGAAAGGAAGTGCAATTAATCTTCAAGAAGCAAATGTAGAAGGTATGGTTGGAGTGTGTTTTATTAAAGTATTTGTGGTTTAAAAACTCTGTCTGCTTGTCTTTGTAGGTGCCTTGAATTTAACTCGGGAGGCAAAGCGTCGGTCAGATGATGCTGTTCGACGGGCTGACAACGTGCAAAAGGCTCTCAGCGATTCAGAGCGTCAAAGACGGCGAATTGACAATTTACTGAAACAAATAACTCCTTCAATGAACCGAACTCAAGAGGAGGTTTCGGAATCCTTGAAGAAACTAGAAGGAAATTTGGACAACATCAAAGGATATTTCCCAGACCTCAATACTTTGGTATGTGACCGTGGAGGTGACCCCTGTGACTCCCATTGCGGTGGTGCAGGTTGTGGCAAATGTGGTGGATTATCTTGTGAAGGGGCTGTCACCAATGCTGACAATGCTTTGAAGTATGCCCAGGATGCTTACACAGAATTAAAGAGAAAAGATACGGATGCTGAGGACCTTTTGAGAACGGTATGACTGCTTTATAACCGCATCAAGAACCACGCTTTAAGTTAACGATATGATTTAGGTCACTCAAACTAAGAGCGAAGTTGACGAAGCTAAGGAATTGGCTCAAGAAGTATTCAACGATGTTCAAAACGCTAAGAATGTTTCTGAGGCTGCCAAAGAAAATCTTGAGGAGCTTGAGGGACAAATTAAGGAGTTTTTAGTGTCACTTGGAGCTACACCCAATGACATTCGAACCTTGGCTGCTGATGTAAGTTGGAAGTAACTAAATTCATTTTTCAAAATATTAGGCCAATTAACAATTGGATTATTGAATTAGGTTTTGAGCAAGAACATTACTCTTCGTCCTGAACAAATTGATGAACTTGCGGACGGAATCAAACGGAGCATTTCAAGCCTAACCGACATTGATGATATTATTCAGAGAACTGAAGGAGATTTGAGAGATGCTGAGACATTGAAGGGCCACGCTGATAATTCAGCGTAATGTTTTTATTCAATAATACTGACTGAAGTTATGTAATTAACAGTAACTAATTTTGCGCTTCATTGTAGATCTCATGCTGATTCTGTCCTACAAGAAGCCTTACAAGTCAGAGACGAGTTAAAGAAAACCCTGGAGGCGCAAAGAGATGCTGAGTCTGCAATTGATAAGGCAAAAGAAGACATTGACGCTGCAGACATCGACCTCAAGCAGGTAATTTATTTTCTGATGACATCTACAAAGCGTTTTGGCTGTCTTATGAATGTTTTCATGCTTTATTTTTAAACATGCAGATTAGTAGCGAGACATCCGAAGCAGAAAAGACTGCAAACGATTCCCTACAAGAAATAGAAACACTTAAAAGACGTTTGGAGGAACTGCAAAAGAAGAACCTCCAGAATGAGAGAAGGCGAGACCAAGCGAAAAATGAGTCTGAATCAGCCTTGAAGAATGCAACTGTCGTTCAATCTGACGCCTCTAAGTAATTATCACTATTCAAGACTCATTACTATGGACAAACTTTATAATTGCTATTTTATCACATTCTTTCATCTTAGACTTAAAGATGAGTATCTCGAAGTCGCACGAACGTTGAAGGATAAGTTAGCTCTGTTTGCGGGTGCTGAACAAAAGGATGGCTTGCAAAATCGAGCTAACAGGCTGGCAAACAATGTTAATGACAAACTCAAGGAATTACAAGGTAAAAAAAATCACTTATTGTAGCACCTCTGACATAGAAGTTGAGCTCATATCTATTCTTGTGTTTAGAAATGGAAAACGAGTATCGTGAGCATGAAAGAAGAGCAGACGATTTGTCTCGGGAGATAGAAAATCTCTCAAGACAAATGGAAGAACACCTACGAGCTATTAGGAAAATTGAAGAGTATCACAGAACGTGTAATTCCTAAAATAGTGAGCTACTTAATATGTTTGATAAATCTTCGCAAGCTAGTTCTTTATCAGAAGAGTGTAAATTTTATTTATGTTAGCCTCGCATCATGAGATTAAGTGCCAAAATTACTGTAGATTTGTCGACCATTCGATTACAACATTGGCTTCGATAGTTGACAGGCAGCTTTGTGTGTGCCAAACCAATTGATATTTCCACGTTTGAATACAGGACTCGTCTTAGGACTCATTGCCAATTGTACAACACTTCATATGTATTCCCGGTATAAACTCAAAGAAAGGTTCATCATTACAGCTAATCATCAGACATTAATCACTAAAATATAAGTATTGTGAATATCACACAACCTCGAAAAAATTCTTCGTGTTAAGTGTTCCATACTGTCTAATTACTAACGTATACCTGCTTTAGCTGGAAATTATCTTCAATATTTGTTCTTTAGGTGACCTATGCCATTATTAAGACGCGTTTGTTTTAAACTACCATTTTAACCATTATGTAAATTTACAAAGACTTTAGTTTAATTATTGCTGGAGTTTCTTATGAATCCACTATGATGCCAATCAATATCATCACTGCCTTATATATAATAGGTGTTACCTGAATCGTCTATTATTAATACTATAAATAAACAACTGTGTGTAAGCTATGCATATTTTATAGAAAATATTAGTCACTTAGTAATGCACAAGTGTTTTAATTACATAATAATTTATTGCACTAAGCTGTATATTATGTCTACGTATGTATTCTTCTAGTTGAGTTTGTGCTTTGGCTGTAGTCTCCCTAGTTTTAGTTTAGGGTAACTGTTAACAGTTTCATGCAGTTTCACCTTGATGTGCGTGTATATTAGTAAATCAAATAAATATGGATAAGTACATGTTTTGATATAAATTTTATATGTTGCTTGCAATAAACTTGGAAAATTGATTCATTCTGTTCGGGATGTTGAATAATGCAATCCTATTTTGCATGTTCAAGTGGTCATGAAATAGTGATAAGCATCAGTATCAGTTTTCCTCTTGTGTGTTAGTAAAGGCGTTCTTCATTAATGGATCGCTATAATATGACTTTAAGTTACCAGAGCAAAAGCTAATGTGTAGATTATTATATAACAAAGTTCTGTTTGAAGTAGGTGCATATTTATATCGTTGATTGATGAGAGCCGAAGAGTTTCACTTTAAATCTTGTATTCATATGCTGCACTATTAGATGAGCGGATTAAATTGTTGAAATATCTTTCACGATAGCAACAGCCACTCAAATTATGGGGATGGAGACCATCTGTGCTGTTGTGGTTAGAATATGATTGACGTAAAATTGATGACGCTGGCACATTCAGCATGTTTTTAAAGATGGAAGAAACAACAATTAGAGAGGACACAAAGCTGACCTCAATTACCAAATGTCACATTTTGATGTAAACAGTTTGCCTTGGCTTCAAGATTCTCTATAGAGTCAAAGTTTCTCTCACATTTTACTCTGCATTTAATTTACTCAAAAACAAACTGAAACCTGAAGAGATATCCAGAAACTCCAGGTAAATAATTTTATGGTATCTTTCGTCCATTTTTTGCATCAAAGCTCTTTAAATTAAAAATATAAGCCGCATGCTTAACTGAGTAATATTTTTGTTGTACTAATTGTACGAGGTAAAGGATATCCTACAGTGTTTAGATGTAGAAGTGAATGTGATTTCCCTTCGCTAATGATATTCACCATTCTCGTGGTTTCATTTTCCCCTCACGAGGTTCATATGTGGTTGAAGCAGACTTATTACAGACTATTCATTCCAACAGATACCTACGTAAGTTACCTTTTAGCTTAACGACAACCTCTTTATCATTGCCTGTCACTAAATTCAACAGCATGCATCGTATTGTTACCAAGAGTTAATATGAAGCAACCAAACCAAACCAACCTCACGATTTACTGATTGATAGAATTTCCATATAAAGTCACTCAACCACAAGCAAGCACAACTACAGTGAATCTTTCTTGTCAAAGTCTGATCAGTTCTAAGCTGCTACTTCATCTGTTCTCTCCACACCTGCGTCTTTTTTGCTGCAGATTACAATTGGCTTAAACAAAATAACCTCTTGTTAACTCAACACTGCATCCAGAAAAATCCACTCCATATTAGCAGAAGGTGATAAATCTTGCCATATCACATCCTTGTAACTGAAGGACAGACAGAGAGTTTCTTTGGCTGCACTCTTTCTGATTGCATAAAAGCTTTAATAAAGTTCACTTGGATTACCCTTCTCGTTGTGACTCCACTGTCTCTGAAACTTTACTCCTTCTTAAGATTAGATTATCGTGTCTCTGCAAACTGCAAATAGAGTTCACTCGCAAACATTTTTCAGAGGGTTAAATTAGGTAAGCGAATTCATATGTGCACACGCTTTCCTCGTCGACTTTTTTATTCAACAGTGTGTTGGTGAGGTTTATAAGGTTAGAAGTTAACGTGTAATTGATACAAGTCATTTAATTGATTCAGTTGCACTCTAGCATTTACCAGCTAGCCTCAGAACTCAGAATCAGTGTTGCATCACCTATTGCGGCTTACGGCTATAACCATACCGGTGTGAAACACCAGCTAGCTTTTGATACACGACGAGGGATAAGCCTCGTATGATTGTATGAGAATAAGAAACAATATTTGATAATTTATTAGCAGGTAATCAGATTCGGAAAATCCAACTTGTTCAACTGCAGGCTCATGCCCACTGACACACAGTAGGGAATTCAGTTTAATTATCTTCTACCAACTGCCATACTACTATTCGTGTCCTTGGGCACACAAGTATTTCATTATGTCATCACTTGTCTTCCATGATTTCTCATATTAGCAGTTAACATAAAATGTGTTTGTAAACTCGTGCAAACACTAAACAGGCAGCACAGTATTATTTCCAGAGTATTGTGTAGTAAACTAAACTGTAAAATTACTTGTGGTACTTAATTACTGTCGTTGTTCTAGATAGCTACAACAAAGTTTCCTTGAGTTTGGTTCTATCCTTCAGAGTTATTACTTGTTACTTCATTTTGCGCTTAGAAGGTAATGCGTTATAGTTGTGACATGCATGTTGAAATAAAAGCATACTGTAAGGGTAGGATACAGTCCTTGGACTGAAGTTATCACGAAAAGGCGTTGGTCACTTCAGAAGTCCAAAGATCGTGTCTCAACGCCCCAATTGTGCACGATATGGAGTACTGGTAATTAAAGCAGTTGTCTAAAATTGTTCATTCCTGTTTCATTATTCTAGAAGCCTTGAGCAAGATGTCCTGTCCGTTTCTTACTCGATTTCCAACGTCTTTCGTGAGAAAGTACGGATGCAATATTTTGAAGCAATACGGGAACTCATGTCCCGTGGTCAGTCGCGTAATGTCAACTGTGACTGAAGCAACCCGTAAGTACTGCTAATAATGCACATGACAGAGCGCCATGAATCATGGATTTGCATATCATGGTCTAATTCCCAGAAAACGAACCAAAAAAGAACATCCCTGAGGCTGGAAAATGTCCTTTCCTATCATCGGATGGAGTGAGTACTGCAATGAAGCAAGCCAGCGAGGCTGTTCATCAAGACATTATAGAACTTGGAAATAAGCCGAAGGAAACTTTCGCCTACGAGTCGTTCTTTCACGAACAAATCATGCGGAAGAAGAATGATCACTCGTATAGAGTCTTCAAGAAGGTTAACCGTTTGGCTGAGAACTTTCCAAGCGCTCATGAGTACAGCTGGGGAAAACGACCCATCACCGTTTGGTGTTCCAATGACTACTTAGGAATGTCTCGACACCCTGGAGTGAGGCAAGCTGTCATGTAAGTATAAAAGCGGGGTGAAGTGACATGGGGTGCTAGCTTCAGTACTATCGTACTCACATATTATGCTTGAATATGACAGAGATGCATTGGAAACCCACGGAGCTGGAGCAGGAGGAACCCGAAACATTTCTGGAAATTCATTGTTCCACGAAAACCTGGAGGCGGAATTAGCATCTCTTCATCAAAAGCCCGCAGCATTGCTGTTTACTTCATGCTATGTTGCAAACGATTCTACTTTGTTCACGTTGGCCCAATCATTACCAGGTACAGCACATTTGAACATTGCAATTGAAAGCAAAGTAGTAACAAAGCTAACGTTGAACGTATTGAAATTGATATTAGGATGCCACATCTTTTCTGATGCTGGAAACCATGCTTCTATGATCCAAGGGATAAGGAACAGTGGAGTCCCAAAGCACATCTTCAAGCATAACGACCCAGGACACTTGGAAACTCTTCTTAAGAAAGTAGATGTGAAGGTTCCAAAAATTGTCGCCTTCGAAACAGTCCACTCAATGACAGGAGCAGTTTGTCCCTTGAAAGAACTTTGTTACGTTGCCCACAAATACGGTGCTATCACGTACATTGATGAAGTTCATGCTGTTGGATTATACGGACACAATGGAGCTGGAATTGGGGAACGAGACGGGTTGCTCCATGAGATGGATGTAATTTCTGGAACCTTAGGTTTGTATGCTGTGCTTAAGACAGGAGGAAAAAACCTGATGTGTACTCAATATTATGTATTTAAATAGGAAAAGCTTTTGGAAACATTGGAGGGTACATTGCTGGCAGTGCTAATTTAGTTGACATGGTTCGGAGTTATGCAGCAGGCTTTATATTTACCACATCATTACCTCCAACTGTATTGAATGGAGCCATCAAAGCCGTTCAAATCTTACGATCTGAAGAAGGACGACAGTTAAGAGCTCTACATCAATCCAATGTTAGCTATCTGAGACAGTCCCTGATGAATGCCGGTATCTCTGTTGAACACACGCCATCTCATATCATCCCTGTTTACGTAAGTCTCATGATTTTAAATTCCAGGATTTTCTTTTAGATCCTGATGAATTTGATCCTTACAATTTTTATAGATTGGGGATCCGTCCTTGAGTAGCAAACTCTCAGATGAGCTCATGAAAAGGAAAGGTCATTATGTTCAAGCAATCAACTACCCAACCGTACCTCGAGGTCAGGAGAAACTAAGAATTGCTCCAACCCCTCACCACACTCAGGACATGATGGACATTTTCGTTCGCGATCTAGTCGAAGTTTGGCTGGACCTCGGACTTCCTTTGAAAAACCGACCTTGCTCTAACGTAAGCTACTTGGCTAAACATTCTATTCAGAGTACAGAGTTAACAACTCTATCTTATTTCAGGAATGTACCTATTGCAAAAAGCCTGTGCTGTTTAAACAACTTGAGTCGCGAACCCAATGGAACGTGTCTGAGAGTGAACAGTCATTTTCCAACTCCCAATGTACTTTACCAAACTGCCCTCAGATCGCTGCATATGCATAACTCGGAAAGATTGAATCGACAGTATCAATCATTATCTAATTTCATTCAGAAACTCCATTGACCAGATGCCAAAATTCCACGAAATACTGTCACTTGTAATCGGCTACAAATAATATATGAACTGTTTCAGCACCACAGCATTCAGCATTAAAAATCTTGTTAAACAAGTCGAATTGAAATTAATTATGGCTTTTACTCAAGTACTTGTTACACAAATAAATAATTGGGAATGTTAACTTGCAATTTATGTCTATTTCTTACGTGTTAGCTGCCAAAACATCCTTCTATTGTATTGCATTTACTGCTGCAGATTAATGATATGAAGCATTTATGTGTCAATGCAACTTGATATTAATTAGGTTACGACTCTAATCAGGAAAGAGAAACAATTGCATACTTAACGGGACACAGGGCATAAATAAAACTAGTACAAACTGGATGGAGACGTGAAATTTCCACCTCGTATATTATAATATATTATAATATGTCTCGTATATTGTGATTTAGCCATCTACGAGTGAATTCCGAATATTGGTGAATATTAATGCACAGAGTTATGCACTCACGAGCAATTCAATTTTACAAACACGATTTTCTTTATTACTCCTTTGATATAAAGTACGAATCGTCAATTTTGCCCATTCACCCTTTCAAAACGCATACCAATACACTGTTATTAGCTCATCTCGATGATTACACAGTACTTTTTAATGCACACAAGCATGAATTATTATTTTAGAGTACCGTCAGTACGTTCAACTCTGATTTCTTGCTTGGAGATTTGAAAAAAATCCAGACAAGAAGCCCAGAGCAAAGGAATTTATTTGTTTATAATGTAGAATTGCGTTATGTTTGTCCCTCCTTTAAGGTTACATTGTTCTTTACTGATGATATTCAAGATGTATAGAACCCTACATAAGTACAATTTTACAAGAGTTGATCACAATATAGATTTATAAATTCTTGGGGTACATGATACTTGGTTGCGATGACAGTTGTTTATCGTTAAACCCAAGGCTCTGCCTTATACATCATTTAACCTGTCCTTTAATTCGTAGTATTTGATAGGTTTCCACACCCTTAAGGATGCATAATTTTTTCGTCGGCTCAGCTGACTGAATGCTGAAATCAGAATTGCATAGAACTTCGTATTTGAAAAAAAAACGTCGCATTCAATGTTTGAGAGCATCCACAGCTAGCACACTTACAATTCTAAAATGAAATGCTACACATATCCTAAGTAAAATTAAAATATTCAGTCGTTTATCCATTCACATAACTGTAGACTTGAAACCCATGCGTAGAGGCTGAGATAAAACATTTGAAGTAGAAATAAATCTATTAGAAGATACTTAACCTCTTTCCGAATCTTGTGTGGATTCCTCATTCTTATAAGCTTGTAGCAGCAAAAATACTTTCTACTACATTTGTTTTAAATTAAAATCGTAACTGAGCTTATTGAAGTTACTCTTGAAACGCAGAACTGCTGTCTGCACAACCTACTTTTTTAAACCACAGAAGAGGTATATAATGTGTAATAGTTATTCAGCTACAACTTTATCGTACGAGACTTACGCTAATCTTACACAAGATCAGAAACTTTGAAGGCGATTATACAATATTAAACCATTGATCTGGTGATGATTTGACTATTGGTCGTAAGCTAAAACAATAGCTAGACAAAAAACCCACGACTTGACACTAAGACAAAGCAATACTGGGTCTAACCAATTTTTATTATTTTTTACCACACGTAACTCATAACTTTAAATGAATGATTTTGAAATAGTATGTCAACGTAACTTTTCTTAAAGTCTGGAATTTCTCAATATACAAAGCATAAGAGAGATTCCTAGTAAAATTTTAAGTTAAAGACTGTCAAGGGTTCGGTTCAATCAAGTACAACACACTATATGTGACAAGGTTATGATATACTAGTAGGCATAGAACAAGTGAAATGTAAGAAAATACGTGAAAAACAGGTTTACAATGTGATTGCTGGAATTTCTAGTTAAACAGATATTATTAGTTTCCCAACGCGTACATCTTGGTCCATTCCTTAGCATTGCGAATCGCTTCTTGTTCATTCATTTTCCACAGTTCCGCCACATCATTTGCTAACGGATCGTCGGGGTTGGGGGCACTCAAAAGCGCTTGAATCGACAACAAGACAGTACGAATTTGCAACGCTGGACTCCATTTATCTATAAAGTAAGCAAAGAATAATGAATATTCAGAACCAAACATTTAAACATTATATGTATACACTGGCCATATGACACTCCTACAATAAATATACTCTCTCCCATAACTCACCTTTCAAAATGTCCAAACATATTCTACCAAGTTTATCTATGTTAGGATGATATATTTTCGTTATAAACCGCACTTTGGGAGCTGACATAGGATAATCTTCCGGGAGAAACAATTCCAACTTGAACACTCCACCTTCAAATGGCGACCCTTCAGGACCTAAAATAAACTCATATCCATCAATCCTATCCAACTTTAATTTCTCAATCCTTCCTAATCTCCCTTTATACTCCCAACTTATCCCACTTACCAGCAACAACGACGTGAAAATATCGCGCATTGTTATCATCTGGAACGGCACTTATCCCAGGCACCGGCTCTTGCATCAGCCGTTGCGTTTCCTGAATAGACATCAAACACCCGACATTGTAACCTCCACCCTAAATATTTAAATCAAATTCAACTAAAAATTAAAAATCCTCACCTTGATGATCCGGCGAGGAAGTCCTGTTTGCGACATTTTTTTACTTCAGCTAACAAAACAGAAGAAACGGTCGGTTCTAAGATTCGCCGACGGACATGCACCGTCCACCACACTTGACAGCCAGAACTTGGATCTTCACGGAGGTTTCAAATCGCCGTCGTGAAGAGTGAACACACTAAAAACACAACTCACTGCCAAACTGCCACTGCCTGAGAAGGTGTTTTGATCTGCTGCTGCTGGTGGTGGTGGTGGAGAGGAAAAGCAAAAGCACCGACGAAAGTGAGTAAGGAAGATTTTCCCTGGGATTCAAATTCTCCCGCTCCCGTACGCTCCTGGGTGTTTTGTGTGTGTTGTTGCCAGATGGGGCCAAGTGTGGTTGCTCCAGTCCCACACACTCCACA
>JAQGAB010000556.1:0-25151 GCA_034696565.1 Isotomurus graminis | reverse complement strand
GCATACATTTTCGTCGTAAAGTCTTTACGACGAAAATGTATGCGACAATAATGTACGCGACGAAAATGGAGCGACAAAAGTGTATGCGACGATAATGCATTTGCCTACGACAAAAACGTACCCGGGTACGACAAAAATGGATAGTGAGTTTTTCAAATAATTTTGATTTTATTTAATACTTTTCTGAAATAAGATAACTTATTCTACATCGAAATCTTGTTTAGAAAAGCAATGAAGGATTAAACACTTTCACAAGCTTTCAATGACTGTCTGTCATCATCATCAAGCTCAACAGTAATACAGTTATAAGTAATCTTATACAAGACACGAATTATCAGTTGATTTTTTAAAACTTCCTTTTCTGCAAGCTTAAACTTTTTTGTTCATTGGTAGTCCTGTAGTTGGAAGTAAACCGTCCCCGATATATACAGACCCTTTGTGTCTCATATAAAGGATTGTGCTTACCAATTGACATGAATTATAATTAAGTAGTTTTAATGTCCAAATGACATTTTTTGTCTCAGATCTTTAAGTTTTCATTGTTCTATTCAGCAGAGTGCTTAAGTAGGGGTTAAAAGTACAAATATGCAGTTCGCTTTAATGTACCAACTAATCAAATTTTCAGTTTCATCTTCATTTTATTACGCATGATGTCCTTTAGTTTGAAGGATTATTTGTGAATTAAATTCACTGAGGAACTAAAAATTGACTGGGCTTAAATATTTATAATTAATATTTATAGTTATATTTATAATGTCTTCAGATTAATAGTAAGGCAATGTTTTAAAGTTTTGAAAAATTGATTCTGGAATGATAAAACTGAAGTCAAAATTATCCAATGAATTTATACATAATATAATAAGCTATTATTCGTGAAAAGTGATTTCATATTACACGCAATGTATTGAACTTTTCAGGAAAACGTACGAATCAATTCAAACCAGCACACTTCTGAGTACTTAAATATAAAAACTTAACTCAATAACTTGTTCGTGAAAAAAGATACAGATAAAACCAGACTGTCCAAAATATCCTTGACCACCCTCTGTAGTACGTTTTGTTTAGAAATCCCAAGTCTCTTAGTTATTTAATGTTTTTTGCGATCTGAATTGAAGAATATCCATTTGTGTAAGCCATGTCTAAATGTAAAAGCAGATTCATTGTTCCATATTTGTTCAATAGTTATGCGTATTACAGCGATAATACGGAAGGGAATGACTATCACATACATAAAAAGAGATGGAATGAACTAGGGGATAAATGTGAGTTAATGATTGTACGAACCAACTGTGCTTTAATGCTTTAACTTACTATTATATATTTCTTCATACTAACTAACATCTACCTTGGCCTACGATCTGTCTCAGGTCGGCCCAAGTCAATCACTGACTTAGATTGTCTCCCTCACAGGGACAAGCGACCAAAATCATCAGAACGAGACAAAGTCCCGCTCTTTTAACATACTATCGGTGGTCACCACCATCACTTCACCTTAACGGTGAGCTATATACAATGCCTTATTGTGTCCTTCACGTAGACAAGAGAGTCCATTCACTGGACTCGACTAATTTGAATATTCAACAAGTAAAGAATTAATGTACGGCTTGCCCGTACCGTATTAATAAGTTGTAAAACCTGAACAGTATTGAGAGAATCAAGTTCCGATGTCAGTAATAATTGTAGACTCAATTGCCGCTAATCACAGCTAACGGAAAACTCGTGAGTTTTCCGTACAGTTACAGTACTTTTAGTACAGTTGCAGGATGAAAGCATTAATGCATTAGTTTTTTTTATATTAAATAACCTTTTAATATATTCAGTTAGCTCAGAAAATTGCAATGAACACTTATGTATCCTTGGCGTTTCTCATAATTCATAATGTTAGTTATAATCACCAGTTATGTTTAAACAGAAGTATTACGTAGATATGAATACTATTGCGTTCTACTGTGGAAGTTTGAATGATTCCTATTCAGAACTCCTGGACATATACTGGAGAGTGTGGAGAGACTCCATGGCCTTAACAGCAGGACGGAGCACATGAGATCATGTGGTGAGAGTGGGATTAATGTCATGCGGGACTTTTTCATTGGAAATCGAAGCTGGGTACAAAATTAAGTGGGAATATATCCAGCTACATTTCCTTTATATGAACAAAGTTAATTTATTGTTTGACTAGTCTTATTGGGTTTGCCCTTATGGACTTAACAAAGAATTTAAAACAAATCGAGTTCTTAAAAGGTAAACCATGTTATTTTAATTGTACCGTCACGATGTCTCTACTAATTTCCGTCGACACTTTCTTCTTTAGGGACTTGTCAATCTCACACTATTTAGCCGGAGGAGCTTACGCTTAATTATCTTTGAATGAAAGGACATAAAAGGACATGTACCATCTGTTTCCACAGAAATTTAAACTTTCATTAAGTCTATTAAAAGGGAATTTGCACATAGGAAGCAAGAGGTTCTTGTTTCCCTGCTATTTTATAACCACCTGATGTTTTGTAATGCTAATAATATGTAAAATTAGGTTAGAATAAGAATTATCTTACAATATGAAATCTTCAGATGCAGTCACAGTTTTTACTTACAATTAGTTACATCAGTTTGTTTCTAACCTAACAACAACAATTTATGCAAACAGTAAACAAAAGGCGTGATGCTTTGACAAGTTGATCGATAGGAAAGTTGTTACGTCATTTTATAGTTTCTTTCCAACGGATAAAAAGCTAACCATATTCGTCATATAAATTTCAGCTTAATATTATTCGAATGTTCAACATATGGATTATCACTTTCCTGTGTATCAACTTAAGGGAATAAATAATTCAATTCAATTTCCCGCAGCAATCCTTGCTACTGCTTAATGATGTGCCACAAGGTGAAATTACACATCATTAGTCTGGTTGCTTATGATAAGGTGTTATCGAAAATCGAAGTTTCTTTCTCTGCTTGCTTTTCTGAACACATTAATTACTAGTTAAAATATCTTCAAGCTGGAAAAACGCTGGTGTAAATCTGTGACCTAATTTTAACACTATGGATTTCATACTTCGTATTGCAATGTGTTATATCATAATTAAGAGCCAATTGGTAAGAAGTTTGGAGTCAGCATCTTCCTTGCAACGTGAAGTGCTTGACACTATCAATGGAATTCAAGATTGTCATGTCCATTTGTATGAAGACTCTTTGAAACTCCCCGGCCCCATTACGCCTCGTTCATATTCAACATGGAAAATGGAATCTAAGGTTAGTGACGGTTCCTTAGTCCTTAGATACGGGCCAGAGTCTGAGATGGATTATGATAATGGAGTGTGGTGCAACAACGTCTCAATTCGTATTTTCAACGCAAAATTATCCCCTTGTTTATTCATCATTGTTTTCTGGGGATTCAGTTATAAAGACGGAGAAGTATACAAATATGATAAAATGGTAGTAGTCGAAACGCTTAGGAATATTAACAAATGTATGCAAGTAGACAAACCTAACGGAAGATCAATTACAGTATCCCAATCCGCGTACGTTTTGTTATACACCCCAAACAATGAACGTGAGTGGGAAAATATTTGGTTTTACCGATTTTATGACACCAAAATATTTCACAGGGTTGCCTTACGTTTATACAAAACAAATTTAAATACACATGCGCATAATTACGATAATATAAATTCCAAAAAACGACTCACAAGTCAATCGTATTACTTGTGTTCGTCTTGTTCGTCCGATTTTAAATTCTTTACTCCAATGACCCACTCTGTGCAAGGATCCGTCAAACTATTTAAAGAATTCACAAATCTAAATCACAAAATGTGGGCAATGGATCTGGTTGATAAAGACGCAGTTCAGTTTTTTTTCTATCTAAACCAATTCAACTTTGTGCTCAATAACGTTCACCCCGCTAAGCTAGCTACCTTGATCCCAGAAAAACTGCTTTTTGAAACCGATAAATGTAGAAGCGCAGCAGATATATTCATGTTGAATATTTTTGCCCGAAAGAGAAACATTACTCTGCGTTATGACCGTAATTTATTGTTTAACTTTCCACCATTTGACACCCGTAAAAAACGAATGATGGCACGATACGTCATAATGAGTGTATCTGGTGCATATCACAATCCAGAATTTGAGATAGTATACGAAAAAGCGTACCCACGGGTATTTCTAAACCTCGAAGGATACACTTTTCTAACCTGTTACCAAGAACCCGTGTTCACTATGCGATTTTTCATTTCCCCATTCCAATACGAATTATGGGTAGCACTGCTTATAAGCATTTTACTTTTAATCATAATCCTGCGCTTGTATGTTAAATTTTACTTTAAACGGCACTCAACAAGTTTTTCGTCTGCCTTATTCATCTTTGCTACAATCACAGATGACTCTTGTGGAATGCCTAGAGAAATTTCGAAAGCAGCTGCTGTAAGATTGGCTCTTGCTATGTGGTTTTTAGCAGCGGGTATATTAGTGAATCTTTATACAAGCCTCTTGGTCACCGGGCTCACTTCGCCGTTTCCGTCTCAAAGTGTTTCAAAGTTTTCAGACCTTACGTTCATGAAATACTCTCAGGAAACGATTTACAATGATCTTTTATGGGCTAGAATTTTTAAATCATACGACTTTGATGATTTTCCCAGTCACCTTTTAAATTACTTTAAAGCCTTTGTACACAGAAAGTTTGATTCAGCTAAGGATTTTGAATTGTTCACTTCAGCGACGAGACGGGACTTGGAAGAATCTTTTTTAAATGAGGTTCAAATAGATGTAATTCGTCATTACGGCTATATGAGAATTGGAAATTATATTAGTGATGCGCTGTTAAGTGAAGCTTTTAAACGAACAACCCGAGCTTTCTCTGAAAGTGATAAGAACGTGATTAAGTGGCTTGTGGACAAGAGAAGCAGTAAATGGATTATTGAGCATTTAAGGCCATTTTTCTCAAACGTGTCAAGGTCAGATGCTGTACTCTTCAACTTAATTGTTCCCTGGCACATACGCTATCCGTCTCAGCAAGGAGAAATAAGAAACTTGAGTGCCGCAACGGCTGTAGAACGATCCATCACAAAATGTGGACGTTCAGTGTACACTGACCTGACGTCAAACGTATTACTAGAAAAGGAGTACCTCTCCAAGCGATATTCCAAGATAAAATTCTTTCTGTCAAATGAAGAGATGTTGCGTAGAAGCACGATGTGGCAATTCCATTACGTGGGAGAAGAGACTCCTGTTGTGTCAGACCTTAAACATGTTATTTCCACAGGGCTTTACGGAAAAGTATTAAAGTATTTTGACTCGGCGAGGTATCCGGGAAGACACAGGGAACCCTTAAGTGAAGAAGCTACAGGAGCTAATGCCCGTTCTGGGTTTGTTGCACTTAAGTTATCTGGCAAAGTTCAGATAATGTTTTTCATTTATTGCGCTGCAATATTTACAAGTGTACTTCTTGTTCTACTTGAGCGATGCGAACTTAACGGATCTATCATGTATCACAACTGTACAATATCATTACAAAGATTATGTAACATGTTTATATGAATATTCAAGCACACCTCGTCGGAACGTCCACGTGCGATACTCAAATTCTACAATAAGATCAAGAAAAAGTCCCAAAGGAATTAATGGGTAATGTCACACCATTAAAGACGTTGAGAAAAATTAGCCCTTCGCACTTCTTCCTCTCTTCTTTTAAGGTATAAACACAAATATTTTTGTCATTTACTCTCTGTTTATTAATGAAATTGTGTTATTTTAACAATATCCGGACACTTTATTTTAACAAATGAATATTAACACCACATGTGCTACCAATGTTGATCTTATGTATACTCTAGTCT
Organism: Isotomurus graminis; assembly: GCA_034696565.1. Taxonomy (NCBI): domain Eukaryota; kingdom Metazoa; phylum Arthropoda; class Collembola; order Entomobryomorpha; family Isotomidae; genus Isotomurus; species Isotomurus graminis. Next base: position 19,320 of record JAQGAB010000556.1, on the reverse strand, counting down.
GACAAAGAAGTATACTTGTTTTGTAAAATATGAAAAGCTCGTATGAGCAGGTTTGATGAAATAAACTAAACTGAACCATTAGTTATTTTGTTTAAAACCAATGCAAGCTATTTACAGAAACATCGTTGATTGATTTTTAAAGAAGCTACAAATTGATAAATCAGCTCGTGTCAGTGTGACGCTTTAATGACTTAAATGTACGAAACTTGACCTATGGACGTTCGAGGATATCCACGACGAGTTGAATGGGACGGAAAAATGCAAGCGGAATATTCATTTTAGTCCAGTCAATTTGGGCTGGTATGATCACCTGTGTCGTCGTTCCTTCCGTTGTCAATTTGAAACTACCTCAAGCATGGGTTAACCGATTTGTGGATAAGCTTAACTACTTCAGCGATGTCCACTCTAAGGTTCATCTATCTGTGGGGAGAGCATCAAGCAATCCAATTTTTAATTGTGTCTTGAAATTTGAAGGTTCTCTGTGATTCCAGAAATATCCCCGTTAGCAATGAATAAGTTTTGAAGGAATGATTCAAGCGTTTGCCATTTAATGTGGGAATAAAATAATTTTATGACCACGAAAGTAATAAATTGTTTTATTAAAACGAGTATTAATTATTGAATCCCTGTAAGCTGTGCTCGTAAGAAGGACTTTACGAAAGCAATAATTAAACATATAGCTAACCAGTGAGGAATGATATATTTAAGTAATTCTAATTGGAATAAAGAATACTTTAATGAACATCTCATAAGATGGACGAAACTGTTGCTCGGAAGATTCTTATTTCTCCTAGGCTTGGATAATATCAAATTCAACAGGATTGATTGGTTATTACTTTGGATGGCAAAGTGTATTTCGTATTGCTTTGTACATTTTATTAGTGAAATATTATGTCAACCACCCGACTCTTTTTGCAACTGCGTCAGCTTTAAAAACGTTCCTCCCTTTCTATCTAAAAGGATTAGAATCAGTAGAGCTCTGGTCTAAAGATATGCCATTTGTACACTGGAAAGATTTGCATGACAATTGGAAGTTACAAATTGGAGATCTAATTGAATTTGACCGTTGCAGTTTTGAGTTTCTGTAAGTGAATATACATGTTAAGGGTGGTATTCTTCAGTAGGTCCTGGAGAAGTCTCTCTGAGCTATTCCAGATGAGGTGTAAGCCCCTGGAAGTGAAAAGAATTGTGGTGTCAATTATCTACCATCTGGATCGTTAATAAACCATGGTATGACCTACAACCTGTCTGTATTTGGCTGTGTGACTTATTAAGAACTAATATAAAATAGTATAAGAATGCCCCAAAGATTGTGTAGCCTTAAATCAATTTAATATTAATATGAGAAGTACAAAATTATGATTACAATAAACCCTTTCTTATTCAAGAGTCTCTGCCCAACTTAAGGTACTATCGGATGCTGGAGGCGAAGTGGGAAATGTCTGTGACGATTCTGGGGGCTGAGAAGTCGCACATTCTGAAGACTTGTACTCCACAGAGTTTGTTTCCGCAGAAGACTCCGCCACCCACTTCGCGGTCACAAGATGACCCTCCAGAATACTTTTCCACTATACAAACGTCTGTGGAGGATAATTCGAAGTTGAAAGTGTTCTGGGACATTCGATTGTAGCGACCTTTACAGTTCTGGTTGCTTAAGATGTTCACTGGGAACTTCCGAAGTCCTGCTGTGGAGTTTCGCATCCAAGACACTTCGTAAACCAATTTAACATTAACACTTTGCCATATGCAGAAGATTAACGTGGCGTACCTTCGGCTTCAGTGAGAGGCTCAGTGGAAAGAGCCACAGGTTGCGCGCCAGAAATCCTTGACTTCAACTTAAGCACTGCGATGTCCTATGCAAAGTACGGATCCTCAAGAATCGTGAGGCCATTGGACGTCTCGAACTTCCTGTAGAACTCGTCGTTCTTTGATTCCAACTCCGACTCTCCTGACAGCGACCACAGCCCCGCGCTGGACACCTCGTACTCCTTTCCATTGAATAGAACGCTTAGTCCGTCTTTGACCTCCCCGGTTTCCTCAAAGACGCAGTGGGCCGCGGTGACGATAGGCCCACCCTCGACCAAAGTTCCTCCACAAGTCTTTCCACCTAAACTCGTGACCTTCACCTGGGAATACTCGTCCCCAGCGTCAACTCCGTAGAACGGCTTCTTCATAAACTTTGTCCGTCCCGTGTCCTGAGCCCCAGCCTTTCGAATTATCCAATCTCTAAAGTACGTAACCTCTGCGTAAACGCTCGGAATGCAAGTTCGCTCACTCGCAGAGTTAATACAACGCGTATGGTTTCCGGCATACGACGCCACCCCGCACAAGAGCGCTTGTCCATTAGCGTCTCTGCAAATCGCGGGTCCTCCGGAGTCACCCGGTGCAGCAGCTGAAACAAAAGTCACTTGCTTACAAGGAATCATTCCCGTGATTTGTATACTTACTCTTTCCATAAACTCGGTCAACGTATCCGCCAAGGCAAAAGTGCTGCTCAGGCTTGAAACTCCTGGAAAATCCGCACTTCTTGTCGTCTCTTATCGCCAGGTCTCCTTTCTGGAGAAATTGTGTAACCTCCCCGTTGTCCGTTGTACCCCATCCGATGATCATTAGTTTATCCGAATACTCTGTCACATAAGAATACTCCCACGTTAGTCTCTTCCCACTTAATCATTCCGAGAGTTTCTTACTTTGTGGGACGAAGTTGGGAGGAGCTATTTTAATAGCCATCGTGTCTGCGTTGAACTTAATCTCAGTCTCGAGTTCCAACAGAGCCAAGTCATTCAAGGACACCTTAGGATTCTCTCCCGCAGCGATCCTAGCGTTCTCATTGTCAATTAGCTTTGAGTAATCTTCGTGAACGAACACGCGCTTGACTTGCAAGCGATGGGAAGGTGGCGCGGTTCCTGGAATGTTTGTTCCAACGACAACCTCCACTTGATTCGGTTCCATCGGAGTGGAGAACAGCAACGGGTTGTTAGGGTTTTTATTCTGGTACGTTGGGTGGACCGCTTCGTCCACAACGCAGTGACTAAAATGACACAGTGCGTTACTTGAGGTCATAGGACAGCCAGTGACTGTTCCAACTTACGCTGCAGTGATGATCCACTTTTCGTTGTAAATGGTTCCTGCGCACTGAGTTATTTTAAAATTTCCTGGATATTCGGTGTCCTTTGCTTTTGGGAAGAGAAGGACGTGATGGGGGAATTCGTGTGGCTCTGCGCCGTAGCCTGCTAACAGGACACCTGTAAACCACACTCGGTTCGGATGACCTTTGACCTGTACCATTAACCTTCTTTACTTACATTCCTGTGACGTTGATGTTGTGAGCGTAGCCTGGAGCGTCGTTTTTAAATATCGACACACACTGGCCGTCCTTGTTTTTCGCTGATGATTTGGGGATGCAGTCCGTAGGGATGCAACCCGTCTTGTCTAAAGAAAAACCAATAAGGCCTCACTCAATAATAAAGTGAATCTCAACTTACCCCAGGATTCACACCAATACATGACTCCTTTCTTTCCGGGACAACTTGCGATCTTTACTGGGAACTGATGAGATTGACCTGGATATAGTTCATTGCAGGAGGTCCCCCTTCGGATGCAGGACGCTTCTTGATCTCCATTTGCTGTGTGTAAAAGTCCCAAAAGTGTTAGTGTCACTACTGACCTCAGTAGAATCATTTTGAGGCTCATGTCTGAAAGTTCAGGAGTGAGTAATTCTAAGCCTCACTCAGTCTCCTTAAATAGGCAGAGACAAGTAAGCCTACAGTTTTATTCTAGCTGTTTTATTGCCTCTCCAGGTTATTTCGTCTTCCAGGATTAATCCAGAAGTGTATTGTGTGGATTTGATTTTTGTAGGAAGGAGGATTGTATATTGGGTGAATGTGTATAGACTCAGAATGAAGTGTGTGTGTGATCAGTTAACCAGATCTCACGAGATTTCATGTACACTGGTGTGTACGTAGTAAATGTAGTTTCTACTTGAGTCGTCCTTATTGTTTAAGTGTTTAACACGTTTTAAACTTATAACTCATCTTTCACGGTTTTAAGGGTATGAATTTAATAGTTAATTCGAGCTTTCGATTAGATACTCCAATCGTCATCAGGAACAATACAATACAAGATTATAAGAATAGACTTCATAGCATTCAACAGTACTATACATCAAAATAAGAATAAAACAGTTGCTTGGCTATACTCTTCCTTGCAAAAGTGAGTACATTGCTGTGGCCATAATTGAGTCGACTTTCCAGCCTTCATTGGTGTTCATCGTAGCACCGCATTGTTGAATGTATAGAGATTCTTTTAACTTCCTGTAGAACGTCTTAGGTTCATATTCGATTAATTTTAGAGAGTCCCTAGTGATCACATGATTCTGATTTTTAGCAACATGAAGAGCTACGGCTGATTGTTTAGTATTATTATTTCTGCAGTGACCCATATGTTCTTCAAAACGAACCCAAATATCACGTTCAGTTTCACCGATGTATTTCAGATTGCAGGTCTTACAATCAATAGAGTATATTCCACAATTGACTTTACTTCCATATTTGTCCTTGTGAGAAGTTAATAGTGTCTCCGTCTTCACTCCAGTGTAGTAACCGATATTCACTTTTAGGAAAGACTTAATAAGACGCATAATGTTATATGTAATAGGTCCGATAAACGGAAAGGCAAACCAGTCTCCTTCCAAACGAATACGATCGCCTTCTGCGACTCTGCATTTCATAACTTTTCATTTCGTTTTAAACTCTTTTGTTTTAACCTTGCAGCTCATGAACTGTTGATGTGCAAGAGCCGTGGGAATAAAAATGCAGAGTTGTATTCATTTCATTCTGCAGATTTACTAGCTTTACTGGCTTTGCGGCTGGGATAGGAGAGCCTTAATATTCTTAGATGTGCAGTGATGGGCTACATATTTTGCTTAACATTACAATAATCTCAATATTATTGCTTTACTGACTTCAACATTCACAAAACAAAGACAAGCACAGATTTACGTAATGCTGGTTTAACTTATTTATTAAGCTCCACGTCCCGTACATTTGTAAACTTGTAATGACTTTGTTTCTATGAGCTTGGAGTCAAGGTGACTCTCCCGTTCTTATGAAACGGATGTCTTGTTTGTTCATAACTTTATGAGCTGTCAAGTTAAGTGAATAAAAATTTGGTTGGTAGTCATCATCAGAGAGTAATTAAGGGGAACTGTGGAATTATTTGCAAGTCACAAGGCAATAATTTAAACCGGATCACATGGAAAATCCAGTTGGGAATTGGGTGGCTGCAGTCAATTAATCTGTCTAGAGATATCTCGTCTTGAAATATTAAGTCTCCAGTCATCATTCAGCCTTTTAAGTATACGTTACTCTCGTTGATGTATCTGTCGTCCATGATATTCTCCAGTCAAATCATCGCAGCATCCAACAAATTCTTTGTGCAGATTAACAAGTATAATTTATACTCTGGCTGAGACTCCTTTCCACCTACTCAAGGACTATCAGGCTTTTTAAGGTGTTTAGACGGCTCAGTATTTAAATGCATTTCACAACTACAAACCAGTAATGTCAGATGTTTAAGTAAACTCTGCATAGTTTACTTAAACACCTTACATTCCTGAATTCGAAATCTCTCGTTCATACAACTTCTAACAATAGAATCCCCCTGCTGGTCCCCGTGACCAATTATAAATTACAAATGGTGATGGTGGTGGTAGGTCTTGTTGGGTGTTTCTTGAAAGACGTGGATGCTTAACAGGCGAATTTGGATGAAATTAAAAAGATATTTGAGCTAGTCGCTAGACTAAGTGTGAAGTGGGGAAATGGTTCACGTGGTTCAGAATAGAACAAATATTTCAATAAAGTAATACTGGAGATCTGTACTCGAAAGACTTCTGAACAACGAGGAATATAATAATCGTCCGTATGATTCTCATCGTGGGATTAAGTCCCAAAAAGCTTGTTAAAAGATATACGTCAGGCCGAGTACCATGAATCCTCGTAGTGCATTGCAAAGAAGCAACAGATATGTGTGAATAAACTGTGCAGGGTGCAGGACAACTCTACTCCCAATTAGTATGAGCAAAAGATTCATAAACATGAATGTAAAATGCCCAACAAAAAAAAAATCCTGCAATAAATATAAAGCAAGTGAAAAAAGGCCAGGAAGGTCGCAAATCCTGACCAAACCTCATTCTAATGTTAATGACAAGTTCCAAGCTTTCATGTTAGTAAATTCCGGACTGATTGCTTCGTTTGTACTTAATTTATTTACCCGGAAGTAAATCTTGTTGGACAAACTAGTAGAAGCAAAACGTATAGATTTTTAATAACAGTGTATGTTAATTCAAAGTCCTTAAACATTATAGACAACTGGAAGTCACTGGATTCAAATATTAACCATTCAAGAACCAATCGAACCAATGATGAAATCTGCTTAACACTGAATGAGGAGTGAATTAAGGCAAACAACAAACACAACCCACTTCTGAATTGTAAAACAATTGAGTAAAAACAGGTTCCTGTATTCCCTAACAACAAGAAACGATTCCTTTTTCCTCCGCGTCTCCTTGGAATATTCAAATTCACAACATTTCCTATTTACAAGTGCCAAGAAATATCCCAAATCTTTCTCCTTCGGACTCGTTTCCAAATTTATCTCCTTACAAATCCCCACACACCGAAATCCAACCTGTCACAACCTTAACTCATCTGTCTTTCCCTCAATAGTTATTGTCTCTGTACAAGGAAACCAATGAGTTAAAAACATTCTAAAATCCCCAGCATCACCTTAAATAAATAATTTAAAGAATGTCAAATGCAGTGATTATTATTTAATCACAAAATACAAATGGTGTCTCAATAATCAACTGGTTCCCTCCTTAATCATCTCGCACAAGCTCACATTCTCTAAGTTAGTTTATTATGAATGCAGCGAAAAGGAATTATATGTGTGTATTTTGCCAATGACTTTGTAACAGTTGTTTCCGATTTCCTACTGTCAGTCTTTCAGTTGGCTCAGTTCAATCAAAACATTGACTGCTATTTTTTATTCGACCGGAGTCCACTTCAATTAAATTCAGCAATTAATTGTTGTAAGTATTGCTCTCTTTTACCTGCGTGCAAGTGTTCTACGTAATACTTCCTTCACCTTTCTTGAATTAGGTTGAACTCACAGGAATTTCAAAGGAAAAGAAGTTAGCACTGTTGAATGTCATCAAAGACAAAACAAGTTAAACGATTTCAAAGATGCATTAAGGGATTGTAGTTATCGTCATGCAGGAATCTTATCTTGGAGATTTAGGTTGGAAGTGCGCACTGTAATGAACTTTTATTCCATCTGTGTAAATAGTGTAAAGTTTGTTAGTATAGTAAGATATCATGTTCATATTTGTGAATGTACTGTGTATAGTTGTATTACTTGAGGTTTGTTTCCAATCCTTCAAGGTTCCATTTGGGTTTGACATAATCCTTGTTGTTCATGTTTGTAAATGCTTTAAGGAATTTGGAACCCTAAACTTCTAAGGAACACCTGAAATCAAGAGCTTTAAACTGAATAACTTAATCTAAGAACGGATGGATGAAACTGGAAACGTAGCAGCACCAGTATTAAGCATGATCAATAAAAAATCGATTAAACTATGTCTACTTCAAACCCCATTGCACTATTATTATTTTAAAGATAAAGAGTAACACAAGGGTGGTGGTTGGTGACACGTGTGATGATGACGCAAGACACGACTGCACATTATTAAATGGAAAGCCATTTGAAAATTAACAACATGTAAAAATATTACGCTACTAATTTTAAAACTTAATCCAAACTTACTTTTAATATTGAATAAATCTGGTTAATTCAATTTGCTTGGTTAAGATTTAGGAATAATTGTGATTTATTGTGTTCGTGCAATTGCCAGCGATGTAAGGATAATGTTGTACATTCCATTACATAACGACTTATTGTCTGACTATTATTATTCGTTTTAAGTATGTGTAAATATTTGCAGGTGCACACAAACCTATTCATAACTTCTTGGAAACGCTAATCACTAACATGTTATTCATTAGTCAGAATGTACTTTCAAATGTCATTGAGTCCTCACATCATATTTGAGTGAACTTGGCATGGACTAATTTAAAACTTGAAGCTACGAATATATTATACTAAGCTATGGATCAGTTTTGCGCACGGATAACAGTTTACAAAGTGCAGTGGTGGTTTTTATTTCTCTTACTGAATGAAGTTTCTGCTTATAATGCAGTTCATCACGGGGTTAAAGTTATTAAGCTGAATGGGAAACGAGAAAATGCAGTATGGACTGCGTCAAGCAGGAATGAAACAACAGGTAAATTACGTGTGCAGTACAGGAATAGATATTAACGCGAAGTGGCATTAGTTTGTTTAATTAATAGTTTACAACCTTATTTAGAAATTTCGGTGCCTGCTGCAGTACCAGGAGGAATATACTCTGCATTAGAAGACAATGGAGTTTTGAAGTCAAAGATCTACCACGACTTTAATGATGTCGAAAACAGATGGGTCGGTGAACTAATTTGGACTTACAGTAGATTAATAACAGGCAAGTGCTAGGTTTTTATTATTAAACATTCCATTCACACTACTTCACTATTAATTCCCAACCTAATTAAATTAAACTTCAATAATTAGTTAATACACAGGAAGTAATTCTGTCGAAATCAAAAGTTATCTTGGTTTGTGAGGGACTTGACACAGTTTCCGAAATATTCTTAAACGGAGTGAAGATTGGATCTAGCCGAAATATGTTTGTGCGATATGAATTTGATATAAGAAAGAAACTACGGGTAAAGTAAAGTAACCATATATCTCGTAAATGTGTTGGATAACAGATTATTATGTTACTTTAATTTGTAGTACGGAGTCAACCGTCTAGAAGTTGCGTTTGAATCTCCGGTTTTATACGTCGAGAGGGAATACGCAAATCATGTTAACACGTACGGCTATGAAGTTTATCCAGCTGAGTTGGTTCCTGAATATCGCGGTGTGAACAAGGGACAAATGATTCGTAAAATGCAGGGATCATTTTCTTGGGATTGGGGCGTGGCTTATCCTTCTTCTGGAATTTGGTAAGGTGAATATCTTTGAAATGAAATCAGATACAAAAACATGTTAATTATGGGTTGAATTTGCAAGGAAGGATATTTACATTCAAGCATATGATGGAGCTGTTATCAGAGACGTACTTATTTATACTAAACCAAGTAGAACCCCACCTGACGAAACTGATGAAACTTCTTGGGAGTTAAAGGCAGTTGTATTTTTTGACGTTGCGTCCCCAGAAGAAACGGGAACTTTGAAATTAAAAAGCAACACGGATCCCAGTCAATCTATGAGCTTTAAAATTGCTCTGTCATCAATTGGAATTAACAATCAGTCAATATCCATCACAATACCCGTAAAGTCGATAAATAGTCAACTGGTTTTTGTATTGTATGTCTTAATCTTTCTTTCCATTTTCCGTAGGGATCAAAAGTAGATTTGTGGTGGCCAAACGGTTACGGGAAACAAGTCTTGTACAATTATACGGTGACTTATAAATCAGACTCACACAATGAGATAAGTTCAAAAGTAATGCGAGTTGGGTTTAGGACAACCGAGTTGGTTCAGGATCTCATTAATACCACAAGAAGTGAATGGGGTAAACTAAAATATTATTAATGTGATTTTTAATTGAGTCTGAAAATGTTTCGAATAAATTTAACAGGCCGAAAATTCTATTTCAAAGTAAATGGAATCAAATTATACTCAAAAGGTTCCAACACGGTTCCTCTGCATGTTCTTCCTGAAAGGGTTAAACCGGAACAGACACGATGGCTTTTGGAATCTGCAAGGGATGTTCACATCAATATGCTTCGTGTTTCTGGTGCTGGAGTGTACGAGACGGATTTGTTTTATGACGTAAGAGCAGCTGGAGAAAAGGCTTCCAGTGATCATTAAGCATTTAATTAATTATATAAGATTGTAACTAATAATTCTATAAAGTTAGCTGACGAACTTGGTATATTAATCTGGCAAGACTTCATGTTCGCATGCGCGCTGTACCCAGCAACCCCAGAGTTCTTGGAAAGTGTGACGCAAGAAGTGTCAACTCAAGTGAAGCGTTTACAACATCACCCGAGTATCGTTTTGTGGGCATTAAATAATGAAAACGAATTGGCGCTGAGACAAAATTGGTTTGGAACCAAAGCCACGTTTAAAATTTATTATTCAGACTACCTTAAACTGTATATTGAAACGATGAAGCCTATCGTGGAATCGTTAGATCCATTCAGAAGTTGTCTTGCTTCAAGTCCTTCGAATGGGATTGAGTCGGAAATCGAAGGTTGGATTGCGCAGTATCCTCAGGACGGGAGATACGGAGACAGTAATGAGACACAAATTAAGTCTTGGACATTAAATTGTGAGTACAGATTGATTGGGCTGTTTCAGCTCATCAGTATAATTATTATGGGGACTCGTGGGACTGGAAGATATTTAATCAAGCGAGATTTGCATCTGAATATGGATTGCAGTCGTTTCCATATTATGGAACGTTTGATGAGGTATGTAGTTGAATCTAAAAGATTAAATTACTAGTTATAGGAAATAAGCGAATATGTCTTGTTTTTAGGTCTCCAGTAATCTTAATGAGTGGACGTGGGACTCGAAATGGTTGGATCATCGACAACGACACCCTAAGGGCCACGTGGAACTGACGAATATGATTAAAACTCACCTTCCGTTTCCTAATTTGTATAACTCAGCTTCGGTGTTGCCGGTAATGTTGTACCTGACTCAGATAACTCAAGTGATGGGACAGAAAACGGAAACTGAAGTGTACAGAAGATTGATGGACAAATTTAATGAAACCACCGGTTTGGGTCGAAATATGGGAGCTATGTACTGGCAGCTGAATGACATTGGACCGTATTGCTCGTGGGCTTCAATCGGTAAACTGATCCGTTTCCATTGACTTTCCATTGGTTATTGTTGGCGATAATGAAAGGAATTTGTGGTTTAGAGTACAACGGAAGGTGGAAGATGCAGCATTATTATGCAAACATGTTTTTCAACCCAATTCTTCCATCGCCATATTTAAATTCAAATGGAGACGTTGTGATAGAGTTGATCTCAGATTGGCCTAAACAAATTGTCAAGCAAATGCGAGTGAGGGTTTTTAAAACTGATTCCATGCAGCCGTTAATCCACGAGGAAAAGAGTGTCACTGCTGTAAGATGAAGTTAACTTGAGAACTCTTAAAAAGAACCTGAGGCTAATTGGTTAAATATTCTTTCACAGACTTACTTGTCATCTCCGGAAGTATTTCGGATCTCCGCCAGTCGACTTGCTGAAATCGGTTGTGATGGATTAAAAAGAACTACAGAAACAGCGCCTTGCGTGGTTTACGTGGATCTGTTTCCAGGTTGTGTGACCAACTTTCTGTATCTGCAGTATCCAGTAAACAAGGAATTTATTGTGAATCCTAATATAACGGTAACAAGTAGGAATGGAATTAAATTGCTAAGACTGGAGTTCAATAATTAATTTGCTTTAGGTTACTAATGTGAAACAAGTCGATTGGAAAAGAATTACCTTCGAACTGAAAGTGAATCAGATAGCGCAGTTTGTGTTCTTAAATCTAAAGAGACCCGATGGGAAGTTCGTTTCGATGGAATGCGAAGGGGCCGGTGAATTAAATGGAAGTCTGAACAATGGATTTTTTATGGTGGACCAGAAGAAGGTAATGGTTTACCAATCCGTGACTCCCATAAGTGTTGCTGAATTTACTGACGAACTCGAAATATTAACGCTCTATGATGCAACATTAGTTTAAGCATTAAAGCCAACCTCTATTTAAGATATTAAGTGTAATTATGACTGTTAATGTGCTGTAAGCTATTAAATGCAATAGTTTTAGCTGATACATTTTATATTTGTTAGGGACAAGTATACAATGACAATTATTATTGAGAACCCTGTAACACGAGTCCAATGGGAGATTGTCTGTTGAATGTCTCTTAACTCTGGAAGCAATGTGAGACAAAATATACACTACGCACAAGCCATCAACCAATATACAATGAGTGTGAAATAACCCTTGCTCGTTGTTACTTGGTAAAGCAGTGTAACCACCACCGACTCGTCTGTTGTAACGAAGCAAATATAGTTACAGATCCAAATAAACTAACATAATGAAGTGTAGAAGCTTGAGTTTACTGGGAAATAGTTGAGAGCTGCCCCGCATTTCATTCACTCGCAGAATGAAATGTATTTTGTACGTTAATTCCCACGACTCTTTTATTACGTTACTTGTAATGAGTTGCAACAGGACCAAGTGTAGCGATAAGGAATTAATTAACAGACTTGCGGTTCCCACGTTTCAGAATATTAAAGTGTGGATGGAGAAGGTCCTCTCTGATCTGGTTAAGTTGAAACTGCTGTTCTTCCTTACATGGGGACTGAATAAAAATGCATTTAATACTCTTTCTTAAACAGGGAATGAGGTTTCATGTATTCCTTAATCCTGGAAGAGGAAACAAAAGGTTTAAGAGGCAATAAAAGAAACTACAAAAGTCTTAGGGGTTTCCTGGATTCCTCCTATTTAAGGAAACACTGTGCAGTCCAACTCATTCACTCTGGAGTTCTAGGCATTCCATATCAACTGCAAGATGGGATCCCTGAGGTTAGCATTGGTTGGAAGTGCAATCCTGTTTGGACTGCTGGTGGGGAGTGGAGAGTCACAGCGCTGTAGGCCAAAGGGGACGACGTGCTCGGAAATTCGGCCTGGAAGCGTCGCCAAGAAGTACGCGAGTTGTCCTGGGACGGACGAAGTCATGTTGGGCTGTGTGTCTCGGGGTAAGCTGAGAATATCCCTGTGTAACTAAGCTAGACTCCTGACTCTGTTTCTTTAGGCAAATCCGGCTGCATCGCTACGGACTGCATGTCCAAGTCTTCACTAAAAGGCAACGCGCAGTGTGGGACGGTGACCGCGAACGACTCCAGTTCAAATTCCTCGCACAGTATCAACGTCTTCCAGGAGAGTTGCGCTTTGAAGAGTGAGGAACGAGTTGTGTGCTGCCAACCCAATTCACAGGAATGTAAGAGGTTACTGGAAGGTCTGCGATAAGGTCAGAGGTTAATTAAATGTGGGTGTGGTTTACAGCGGTCCTGTTGGCCGGCTATGGCGCGGAGCCACACGAATTTCCGCATCAGGTCCTTTTAATTCCAAAGCGAAAGGTTGGAGAGTCTCCAGGGAGGTTTGTCCTGTCTGCATGTGGAGCAACCATTTACAACGAAAAGTGGATTCTAACTGCAGCGTAAGTTGGAACAGTCACTGCTGCGGTCAAACAAACGTTACAATATTGTCTGTCTTGTGTATTCACTGCGTTGTAGACGAAGATATTCACCCGACATACAAGAATCCAGACCCTAAGTCCCCTTTGAAGTTCTCAACTCCGATGGAAGGGAAGCAGCTGGAAGTTGTGGTTGGATCAAACATTCCCGGAACCGCTCCAGCGTCTCATCGCTACCAAGTCAAGCGCGTTATCGTCCACGAACGTTACTCGGCGCTTAAGACGAATCAGGACGTCGCGATTGCTAAGAAAAAAGATCCCACAGTGACTTTGTACGACTTGGCGGTGTTGGAACTGGAAACAGAGATTCAGTTTAACGACGACACGATGGCTATTAAAATCGCTCCCGCCTTCTTCCGCCCTGAACGTAAGAATTAACGATTAACTGTGAAGTGTGTGAAGACTTAATGAAGCTTTTTATGGCGCAGTGTATTCGGATAAGCTGATGATAATCGGATGGGGCACAACGGACAACGGGGAGACCGCAGAGTTCCTCCAGAAGGGCGACCTTGTGATTCGGGATAAGAAAAAGTGTAAGAAACCCTACGGGACGTCGTTCATCCCGTCTCAGCATTTGTGCATTGGGGGATACGTTGACGGAGTTTATGGAAAGAGTAAGTGGAAGAGTCACTGTGGAATGTTGGAGGTCTAAACGTTTGTATTGCAGCTGCTGGAGAAGGAGACTCCGGAGGTCCAGCGATCTGCAGGGACGCAGAAGGGGAAGCGGTGTTGTGTGGGATCACTTCATTCGGCGGTGAAGATGACCTCTGCAGCCAGTCGCCTAGTCAGCAAACTTGCACGCCAAGCGTTTACGCAGACGTCTCGTACTTTAGAAATTGGATAATTAAAAACGCGGCAGTGCAGGACACGGGAAAGACAAAGTTTATGGAGACTCCGCTGTATGGAATTGAAGCTGGGAGTGAATTGTCGCAAGTGGAGGTCAGGATTTCGGATGAGAAATCGTGTGGAGGGACCCTCGTGGCCCCTGACGCGGTTGTCACAGCTGCGCACTGCGGATTTGAAGAGAATGGGGTGTCGAAATCCGGGGTTGTTGTTGTGTTTAATGAGGTGGAGTATCAGGTGGTCAGCGCGGAGTTGTTGACGCTGTCGGGGAAGCCGCAGTTGGAACGGAAGAATGAAGGATTCCGAGAGAAGTTTAAGGGGTTTAACGGGTTAACGGTTATTGAGGATCCGTACTACGCATCGGACGTGGCGGTGCTTAAGTTGGACTCGAAGGTTTCTGACGCGCGGCCTGCGGTTTTGTCTTCTGTTCGTCTCACGGAAGCGGAAGGTGCGCTTTAGTATTAATCTTTTGTTAAGGAGGGACTTAATGTTGAATATTCCAGGGAACGTTTACGAAGCGTCATGGATGAGGGACACGGTTACAGACTTGCGGAAGTTTCCAGTAAACGTCTTGGGGAAGGAGGACTGCGAAGGTCGGTACAATCGGATCTCCCAGAACGCTTTCAACTTCGAACTCTCGGCTACTGACGTGTGTATGGTGGAGAAGTATTCTGGAGGGTCGTCGTGTGACCGCGAAGTGGGCGGCGGAGTGTTCTGCGGGGACAAATTGTGTGGAGTCCAAGTGTTCCGGATGTGCGACTACTCAGCCCCCAGAATCATTACGGACATCTCCCACCTTGCCTTGGCCATTCAAGCCCACATTAAGTCGTAGAAACTCAAGAAAACCGTGTGCGGATTGAATCAAGTCTGTAAGTTTTAAGTTACCAGTTTAAGTTAGTTTTGTACTTGTCCAGGCCAGGCCAGTCTCGGTTTTGTGACCAGATTCCAGGCAGTTCATGAATAAACTCGTAACATGTGATTTGTAATGTACACGTTGAGTGCCCTTAAAGTTTATCGCAACAGTTAAAATATTCATCTCTTGATTTTTATTTAAGCTATCATGTCGGAGGTTTTCTTAAAGAGTTACTTAAACTCCAAACTCAGCACTGCCACGTTAGACCAATAGCTTCATGATGTTATAAATTGGTGGGATGATAAGAATGCTAACGACGGGAATGGAAAAAGTGGAATATTTTTTCAACCGTTGTAAATTTCATTGTGCCCTGAAACGCTTTTACCGCAGTCCTTCCTTCTATAGGGTGTCCCATTGAAGACTGAACACTTTTGGAAAAACCCCTCCGGTAAATTATTGAATATTTTGAGAAAAAGGTTCTTGTGTTTTGAAACTGAATATTTTTGGCTGCTGAAAATGCAGACCAAGTCACTTTTTCATGAAACAAAGGGTTGGTGGTGGCACATTTTTGTCCTTTGAAGTTACACTCATCAGAGTAAATAACGTGGTTATTTGTTTTTGCAATTGCCATTTTGTTTTTACACAATAATTAAAATCGAGTGAGCAATGATTGCAGGTTTTGGGCACATAAAACAAATGGTTACATCATTGTGATTTTAATGGTCTAAAAGACAATAGTTAGTTGTAGCCGTTTGCTTAGTATAATTAAGCACAAGGAATGAACGTTTATGCATGTAAACGATGATATATTTTAGTGCAATTACAGACGTTATGGATGTTTTTGAAATATGTTATTTCAATATGATCCTTTACAGTTTAATTTACGCAAGCATTGTAAGTGTAAATAGCAATGCATTCTGCAAGCATTTGTTATACGACGAGTCTGATAAATAAACATTCTAATTCTGTTACTGAATTTCAAGCAGAGTTTAGGCACAATTCTAATCAATAACAACAGAATATGTGCGAATCTGAAGAAAAAACTAAGAATTGTTTTTCCATACACAATTGAGATGTTGTAAAGTGCAACACACTTTAGCTTTTCTAACGTGAAGGCTATTACTGCACCAGCAATTCCTCCAGCCAACAATTCAAACTGTACAATGATATTTCCTTTCATGTTTAAACCTACAGGTTTCCCTATCGGAGGTGGAATATTTTTAAAACTAATGTTTGTTAATTCTTGGTATACACCAGACTCAACGAGAGTCTGGAAAGTTTTGAGGACCTTCACGTTCCCGTAGTCACTTAAACGCCAGCCAGACTCGGCTTTAAAAAATACTTCTTTTCCTAAATAAATATAGTAAGGATGTTTGATTCCAAATTGAATGTCTCGCTTTATATATTCTAAATCTTTCCGCCACCCTACAAGCGCTATATTGTTGCATGCTCTCACTATCTCAGAATACGTTGTACTGATATTCTTGTCAATCATTGCTTCACCAAGTGGGTGCGTCGTAATAGTGGAATTCCACTCCGTATATTGCTGGAAACTAACTTGACTATTAAATCTTCTAATATTGGCTTCAAATTGGTCAAATACCATATCCTCACCCCAAATTATATCGACCAACAATTCTAGAACTGAGTTCACTGAATATCCCGCTTTTTTAAGCTGGGATACATGAGTAAAAGGAATAACTTCAAGCGATTTTGTAAGAAATCGGATGTTGTCTCCCTTGTAGGCGTTGGTCAAGACTAAAGCTGCTAACAGGGCAAATCCACAGAAGAAGTAAAGGGAATTGGTTCCTTTGTAATTGATCGCTCTTACGTGGGTCTGTTCGAGAATCATTGCCCAACTGACAAAGTAAGCATCAGTATCTTTATACACTAAGCGCAAATTGAAGTTGTTTTCATCTAAAGACAGTAGCAGTGGCCATATAATTAAAGTCAATGCAATCAGTACCCATGAAGTTGCGTCAAAAGGTTGAAACAGTCCGTAAAGTGATTGGGTTTCTTGCATAGCCTTACCACAGCTTAAAAACAGATACTCTTCTTCAGATACCTTTAGTTGTACGTCGCTGTATTCGGTAGACACGTTTAGTTCCAAATAAGGGTATTTTAACAAAAATATCCTTGATTTTAGGTATTCAACTTCACCAAGTGTTTCGTCATAATCAGGCGAATAAGAATTACAGATATCATTTCCAGCATGTTTGTATGGATTTTCCTTATCAAATACGAACGAAACATTATTGAACACAAATTCAGCTAATCCTCGATCAACCACGCCACCCTTAGAATGGTTCAAAGTTTCTCGAAGTGAGAAAGGAACGTTATAAGACCGTATTTCACTGAGTCGTCTGAAGTGAACACGCAGTGGAATGGTGTTTCTAAAATCTGACCAGTAGTTAGCGTCTTTCAGCCAATTTTGTTTTGAGACAGGTATAATAATTACTTTAGTTGAACCGCTGCAAAACGGATATACGAAATGCATGCTTTTAATTGAAACAGACAGTTTAGTATTCTCTATTTGATGATACTCGGTTTTTAAATTAAACAACCAAAGTGTTTGTATGTAACCACGGGCTCCTGTTAAATGACCAAACCAGAACTGTCTTGTGTAACTTGTTGCGTTCATGTGGTGGACCAAAACGAAATACATTGGCGTTGTTAATGCCCTGTTACCTAAATGACGCAAAATATTTGACACGATATTATATAATTTGTTTGATTTAAATTGAAAAATTACCTGTGTATTGGAGGCCAAAAAAATCACGGTAAATAAATCCAAAGATATTTTGTAACCGATAATCATCAATGAGTTTTTGGTACGCATAAAAGTGCGGCGCATCTGGTTCTTCTGGAACGAACAAGTCGAAACGCGTAAAGCACAACCATCTTGCGGATACTGCTCGGTTTCTTTGCTTTTTGGTGAATTGTGTGTAGTTGCAGTTTAGCTCTGATAGAGGGGGAACTTTTTCATAGTAAAAAGCATGGTAGTTATCTTGAAGCCAAACGACACTTCCGTTACAGTATTGGGAAACGGCGTAGTCGAATCTAGTTAGAACAATCGGGTATGTGAATTCGAGGAGATCAAGTCCCTGATGATTTATGACGTTAATAAGGCATTCACCGAAGACGGAGATGTAACTATTCAAATTTCTTATGTAGAGACCAGGGTAAGATGATCTCAGTGGCCAGTTGGTTCTGATCCTTTCAGTAGACAGAGTTTTGCGCAGTTCTGTTTTGTCGTCAATGTAAAATGTCTCTGTTGCCGCTGGAAACGTAAATATTACTAAGCAAATGGATAACTGGATGATCAGCATAGTACCATTAAAACTCGAAGTCGGGGCTCTGAGACTCAAGGTGCTTCGATTATTGAAGCAGTAGTAGACTTCTTCTTGCGAGTTGGTGCAAAAGCGAGTAAAAAATCACCAGGAACTTCAAGAGGAACTTTTCAGGAACAAAAAGGGTGAGGTCTTTGAATACGTTGGATGTTGTGTTGCAGAGTACACATAAATAATTTAGTAGATTAGCCCCTCATCAAATATTTAATGCTGTAAAAATCGAACACGCCGTCGTCTCTATTCCCACCTTCACAAATAAACACGCATTTATCTTTCAAGCTACGAATACCACTATTGTATTGTAAGGCTCTGAAACAAAATGTAAGCGACAAAATTGTATAGGACAAGAACAGAGAGCTAGCGCAAATTTATGCGATTAAAAGGGAAGAACATTTTCGTGGAAGAACTAATGAATGGATATCAACAGTAATAATCCTACAACAGAAATCCAATCAAGTACAAATAAGCCACTACTATTCCATTAGTGTTCCATAATTACGTACTACCGCCGGCTTAAAACACTTTGTCCTTGTTCCTTATTGCGCTACTTATGAAATTCCTAGTATATCCTTAGGTTGCCTAGTTGTTTTCCCAGACATATAAGAGAGCCTTACGAGCTGGAAAAGGTCATGTTTGACGTCAGGTTTTTTGCTCCAACGAGACATATTGGCTGGACATGAGGACTGGGAACAAAGACTTTAAATTACAGCTACTTTCCTCCTGATTCATTTTGATATGACTGAAGAGCCTTAATAATCTGGGTTTATCTCCGCAACACAAAAATCTATTTATTAACTCAAATATTCACTTCACTATGGCGCTACACTTGGGCTTAAGCAAAGTTCCAGTGTGTCACTTGATCAAGGATAAGAATTACATACTTGTAATGTACAGGACAAAAAATGCC
>JAQGAB010000555.1:0-25163 GCA_034696565.1 Isotomurus graminis | reverse complement strand
CTACTCAAACTCTCATATGAATAGTCGTGACGGTATTCTATCTTCAGGGTCGCATGTGTAAATCCCTTTCCAGCATTTTAAGAAATATTTCCTTTAGATTACGAAAATTTCTGGTACAACTTTATAGTAAATGTCGTGCTTATAGACTGTTAAAATCAGTTTGAACTGTACCTTGTGTAGTCGTTGCAACGTTTCAAATATACTGTTAAAAGTCCTACGGAAAGAATAAATGACCCATTTAAATTTCCATCAGTATGTGTTTCGATACTTGTGTAGTAGTTGCGACTTGCGAGCAAGATCAGTTCACAAAAAGTAATGCCTGAGTGAATTTCGTGTGTAGTTTCTTCTTGAAGCTAAGGAAGTAGGAACAATATTGCGTCCAATGTTGACTCGGAACGAATCGAAGGACAAGGAAAGAGAGATCTTGAGTAAAGCCCTACGGATCTTGGCTGGAGAAAGGAAAGTGGTAGTAAGATTATCACAGCACATATCGTGTGTTATTCGATTCAACGGAAGAAGTGTCTTTTTTCTCGACCTTGTAGTTTTATTTCATTCATATTTCATCATGTTACACAAGTAAAGAAGTTTCTAAATTATCAGGTGAAATGACATGCACTTAGAAATAACTTACCATCATTTTCTGATTATCTGACCTACATATCTTCACTTCTCCGTGGTGCCCAATGCAACGTTTACCTCTGTATTTTACTCGTTCATCCATGCTCACGATATTGCCAATGCTATCAATCATCGAATTTATTCTACCAAATTTTATTGACATTAGTCTTCATTGTGGAACACTAAAGCTCAGAAATATAACACATTATCAGTTATCAGTGATGACTTCCAATATAAGCCTCCATCATGATGTGTGTAGTTTTGAATATAGATATGCAATGTCAAACAAGAACAGCCAGAAAATACCATAAATTTTATGGAAATTGGCTTAATACCTGACAGTGTGAGAGTCTTAGAGAAACGGTTATGCAATTAATGTCTTCAGCTTCAAGACAAACCCCTAAATTATGGGGACTGCATAATAGTTGTTCACCATTTTGAGAGATATATTTGAATTTTTATACGTCGGGTCCACACCACAATACAATTTTCTCAATTTTGTATCCGTTCAGGTTTTTCCTCTTGCTCTGTCGACATGAAAGATGGAACTATGGGAGATATAGTTGTAATAAATTCCACGTATTTTTGGGCTAAAAGCTGTCTTTCCAAACCCATTCTTAGGCCATAATGGCCCCTGGTACACATAGTGGTAACCAACACACTCCATCGACAGCGGCTAATTGAATATCCTGAACATCGAAATCGTAAGAAAGAGCTGACCAAACCGAATAAACTCTGTAGTCCTGGATATATTGACACAATGAAGTTTGCGTTTCTTTCGTAGTACTTCCTGAAATCGTTCTCTGTTTTTCAATTTGCTATTAACCAAGATAGAGCTTATATCACATATATGTATATCGCAACTCTCTTGTTCCGTCATCTCAGAGTTGATGTGGTATATCCAACCATCTGTTAGTTCCTAGACTCTCTGACAGTTTCTATTAGAAAACGACGTTATTCTTTGAAACCCTGGAAAATTTAAGCTGAGGATTTGAGGAGGGATCATTTGGAAACTCAAATCTGCTATCAAATAATAATTTGGGGCTCGATGACTTTGAAGAAACAATTCATCCATGTACTTTGTCTGATGGTAATTACTTCCTTGCCTTCTTTTCCTCACTGTAAATTGAACGGTCTGCAAATCGCGTTTTGTGTATGGAGAAATTGATAGGCAACTCTCAAAATAAACCCTGTATATTCCTGTACTAATATTGTAAATTGGTTCTTACTACAATATAAAACCTATGGATTGCGTTAAGCGTTGAAATCGAACGGTAAGTGTGTGAGATACCACATGATGCTATAATGGTGGATCCTATGTGGAATCCTTTAGTAACTATTTATCTACTAACTGTAGCAATTGCATTGCATCAGAACGAATTCCACGAGGAGTGAGATGCTTTCAGCTGCAAGGAATAATTCATTTGTCTATGTGGCATTCTCCAGAGTTCTAACCCGAGGAGTAAAAGGCTAAACTAGAGAACTCAAGTGCAACTATCCTGTCTGCTCATTACCTTCTTGTTAAAACCTCAGCTGCTCCAAAGTACTTGTATGGCATCAATTCGTACTCGAGGTTTCTCATAATTAGTTGCTCTTCAGTAGTGTCAGTTGTCGGAAGACTGCATCCATACCCCTTCTTCTGACATATTTGAACCTGCCTTTATATTTCAGAGCAACCAGTATTTTCAGGAGGATGAAAGAAATGAAGGACGTATCTTAATGTTTCACTACAGTGAGAAAGTGTCTTCACATCTTATATTTCTGTGCAACCCATTCACTCACAAGTAGCATTGTTCCAAAATGATTCCTGCTGAGTTGTGGGCTGAGAAGAAGTTAAATCTTGAAACGAACCAGTGAAGAAGTACAAGGACTTTCATAATCTACCAGTGAAGCTGTAAATTCACATAAGAAATTACTGTTTACAAAGCACTTTATTCTGAAGAAGTACAGCCTCCATATTGTATAAGTATGAATGATAGTGCTTAGAAAGAGAAGGGAACAATCTTTGAATCTCATCCGCTTTGCCGATAAATCACTCGTTTCAAAGATAAATGGCAGAGAAAATTCATAATGTTTCACCATCACGTCCATTGGTTTAAGTTCGGATATTAGCAACGCAACTTCATGAAAAGATAGACGACACTGGGTGGAAAACTTTGTTTGTGTTTCGGTTTCTCAGAAAGGAACCTGATTGATGGGATGGGGTACAGAATTAACCATAAAATAATGCTCATAAATGTGCGCGGAAGTTCGTCTATTTTCCATTTTCTACTTGCTCCGTCCGCAGTTCCTCAGTTTCCCGATAAACCATCGATACACTCCTGTCGGTCCAGTGAAACGCTGAACTACTTTTCATGAAATATCTTAAACCAGTAATTATTCTGAGCTTTCTATTCCGTTCTGGCCGTCCTTGTTTTATTCACTTTTAGTCAATTTGTAGGCTCTCAGGTGTAGGAATGGTGAAAGCCACGTGTTTTGAATGAATGTCCTGAATTCGTAAAACATTGGGTGAGAAAGTAGGCTGAGCACGTCCTTATTGTGTTCACAATAATGAAGATAAACTCAAATAGACCTAACTGATTGAATTTGAGGTGTATCTTGTGTCCTTTGGTAGCTCGATACCTAATATTATTAAAGCTTGAAAGTTAGTTGAGTAAAAGTTTTCTGGTGTAACTCGTTTACTTCAGAAGTCCACCGGAGGTTCACATGTATTATCGTTGTATCGTGTGTAATGAGGAAAGTTACGTTAGCTGTTGCTGAAAGCTTTTTGGGGAAAACGATGATTTACATGAGAAGGAAGCATATAAAAGTGAAAGAGGTGTGGAGGAGTGAGAATATGCCTGAGAACATTAGGTTTGATTGCTCGAGAGAAAGATTAGAAGGAGAAGAGGAATGTAAGGTTGAGTTGAGTAATTGCGATTGGATGGTGATTTGAAGTGAAGATGAGGATAAATCCGTAGGCTGTTGTCAGTCATAGAGAATGACAGTAAAAGTTATAAAAGAGAAAGAATAAGAAGTTGGGATCGGATGTGGTTTGCTCTTGGAAGTAGTTTGGCATAAGTGATCGGAAAATAAGAAATCACTACAGCCAGCGGTGTGACTTGGTGTATGGTGGTGGCGATACATCGTGGATGAAATGCCTTGTGGGTGCATTCGGTTTACTTCGGGTAGAGAAAGTGAGAGCGAGAACGAGAGGAGGGCTGAAATGTAGATCAATCCAGCCAGAGACTCTCTTATTATAGTAGGAAACTTTAGAGGTCCGTAAAGTAAAGTATCCCTTTTTACATGGAATGTAAAAAACAAGACATACAGAGGAGAGAAACAGGGAAAGATATATCAAGGGTAGTTTCAGGACTGTCGATGTTCTCCTATAAAATAAAATCCAATTCATGGAAAAATAAATAGGACGACTGTGAGGAAGAAAAGCGAGTTCTTTTCATGTAAGGACGACGAAATTTCTTGGAGCAAGAACATTATGTATGTATCAAACAATTCGGAGCTATGCTCGTGTAGAATAGGATCAGATACCTCAACCCTTTATCTGCTTGGTCAACCTGAAATATGAACAAGGTCGAAAGAAGGTACAATATGTACAGTCAGTTCGTCTAAATCTCTGAATACTTTTTCCATATCACCTCATCACATCTTTTAGAAATTCTCTGTCAAAAAGGTCCAGTGCTGCTGCCCACCACTCAATGTACTACTTCCTTTTTAATCCACAGAGATACTTTCTCTCAGATATTTTCCATTTCCACAATTCCGACTCCTTTTCTTCCCGACTCGCCGACAGTTTCCATTCATTCACCCCACTTATTTCCTCCTCTGTCCTTCGGATTTTTTGGACACTTTCAACTTTTGCCCTATTCCCACATTACTCTCTGTTTTTCTTGCCCTTTCAAGATCAATGAAGTATCTACTTGTAGCCAGCCCTGGGAGAAGTCGCTTTAAGATGAATGACCGGAAATTATCTAGAGTAAGTCCTGACGTTCTTTGATTCATCACTTCGAAACCGGATGCATTCGTATATACATTTATACACTACTTTCCCACACCATCTCACTAAACAACTTATTTCAAGATAAATTTAATCTACAGTCAACTACCGAAATGAAAATCAACTTGACTTTTCTTCTCCGGAACCAATTATCCCGTTTCATTTCCTTACCCTAACTAAATCCAACTTAACTGCTCTTGCAAAAACTCACTATCCACTTATGCACACATCTCTCTCACTCTCTCCCTTTACAAAATACCCTTCACGAATAAGTCCGAGATGGACGTGAAGAAACTAGTTTACTTTCTAATGGTTAGTAATAATTACCACTCAATGTCAACGTCACTTACACTCTTGCTGTGGACACTGAAGTAATTATGTATACGTGTTTCTTTTCAACTTTTTAGCAACTCCTCCTGGGCACCTACTAAAATTCCTGATGACCCTCTACCCCATTTCCCCAACTTTTAATTGCACTTATTTTTCACCCAAGAAAATTAAAAAATGTTGCCCGGTTCCATTCCTAAAATACACTGATAGTCTCTCAGCAAAGAAACATTTTCCTTCTAAGAAATGAAGCCATTTGATGGAAAGAGTGTCTCCTCAGCGATTGTTTAAATTCACCTAACATTGTGAAAACTTTTTTGTCTGGCGGAAGATATAAGGAGAAAAAAGAAGAGCCATTCGTACTTTCACTAACTGTCGATTACCCTCGCGAAATGAGAAAACTTGCACTGTAACTCAATTCCGTAAATATTGTAGCTGTGAAGCAAACGGGAGAGTTGTCGCTTATGAAACCTATACACAGTATACACACTGCCAATTTATTTGGCCCAGCAAATGCTCTCTTTCCACGTTTTCTTGCCAATCTCAAAGATGTCATAATAATGTACAAAATTAATAGTCTTAATCACAATTAAAGTTTATGATTTAATAAAGTCATTACACCAGCCAAGTATCATCTTTTAACTTCATTTATGTATTACATGATTATCAGATACACAATATTTAAACACATTCAGCGAAAGTCTTATTGAAAACATTTTCGTAGGATTCCAAACAATTAAATCTTACAGTCAACAGTAGTCAGTGTATAAGTAAAAAATACTTAAATGAACCCATATTAAATTATATAGTTCATGTATACTATGAGTATTTTATGATTAAATCAGTTATCATTAAATAGAAGAACACTTGCACTAAAAACAAAAAATCAACTTTTGTATCAGCCGAAAATGTAGTGCACCCAAATTAAAGGTAATTAAAGATTTGTAAAACTTACTTGAATAAGAACTACTGGCTATATAACAACATTTATGGAGATGTGTTCATGGAAGAATATTCACAAGTGCAGTAGACTACAGACACACATATATGTGCTGTATACAAGCAATAACGCAAATATTACAAATAAATAGTTTAAATACTATAAATACTTTAACTTTAATTCGTTTTTTCCTCCGCTATGTTTCACGTATATAAGTAAATGATTCTAGCACTCGCAACGGCTTTCTTGTTAAATTAGTTTAAACATAATGCTAAAAGTGCTTACACTAAATTGACTAATGACTATAGTGCACATTGATGAGGTTCGAGTGAAAGCTACAATG
Source organism: Isotomurus graminis (assembly GCA_034696565.1). Taxonomy (NCBI): domain Eukaryota; kingdom Metazoa; phylum Arthropoda; class Collembola; order Entomobryomorpha; family Isotomidae; genus Isotomurus; species Isotomurus graminis. The sequence continues at coordinate 18,941 of JAQGAB010000555.1, read as the reverse complement.
TTTTTGTTTTTCTATCCACCCACTCACCTTTAGAGAGTTCTTCCTGTGGTATACTCGTTTCGTACCCTAAATAATATTCACGAATATTCAATCAACTGTCATCAGTCAATTCACGCACTTAATACAACAGTTTTACTTTTCGTATATGTATTTACTTATTTTGTAATACTGATACTTTGCACCAAGAAATGGTTATCGTGGTCCTCTTAAATTTTCCCTTATAAATTACACTCCTACATACTACATATACACGTGGATAGGACACATTTTACTTACACGTTGACTGCACTGGTTTACAAAACCATCTCTCACGGTCTCATTGATTAAAAGATTAATCCTAACTCTCTTGCTCTACGAAGGAATGTGATTGCAACGCAACAGCTGTAAAAATCAGACACAAATAAAAGCACAGTTCATGTTACCAGAACATTTTACTTTGAAAGTAACAAAATATTTAGCTAGCAACTAATTGTTACTGGCGTACCAGCTTTCACCATTGAAAGAGAGCTCATGGCATCAAACACAGCAGTCTTTTCTCCTGCTCCTTTTCCTTTACTGGGCAAACTACTTCCACCGAGTTTTCTTGGGATCCGTTCGGAACTCACAACAAACCCGTAAAAGGTAAGTCCACGAAAAGTTTTACAACAGTAGAAGATGCTATTGCAAAAATCTCACTTCTCCCCACTCTAAGAATCTCCAAGCTCTCCCTGCCCTGCCCGAAACTACTTTCACTACTCTCACTCCCCGCTTTCCTTCCATCATTCGTGAATTTCCTTCATAAAAACCCGTGATTTCACTTACTTAATGCTACACATCCTAAACCATTGCTTGTGATCATGCAACACGTGCCTTACGATTCATTGATATTACACACTCCATCCTGCATATTTTAAACTTCTACAAATACTACACAGGATGGAGGACTCAATTTCAAATTGTGTGTCCTCATTTTTATGTTCAACAGAAACAGGTACTTTAAAACACCAATAATTAAACTTACTAATACTAATACTTGCTATATAGGACTCAAGTTAAGTGAATTCAATAGGGGTCTTTTGTTCCCAACAAACTTGTTACTTATAAATCATTTTTTGCTCAGGCTTCCCATTGTAAAAGTACCTAAAAGAGTCTTTTATTACTCCTCCGCAAAATGCTGATTAGAAAGATATTCTTGGAAAGTGGTGAACAGAGTCAAAGTAAACAATCACATGCAGTAATTCAAGGCAATATCTTATCTTGCCTGCGTTGTATTTGGCATCTTGTAATTCACTTCCATACCTCTGCTGGTAAATTAGATCAGAAAGATGGGAAGCAACAAAGTCAATGCAAGAGAAAGAGAGGTGAAAAATAAGAGAAAGCAGCAGCCAAGGACGGAGGCTGTCACCGAACCGACTACTTGTGTGAGAAGTGTGTGTGTTCGTGTGTGAAAGGGGCAGGTACCCATAAGTCAAGTAGGGACATTTGCATACTGGTCTGATGATTATCCCAAGTGAAGCGTAAACAATTAGACATACGTGAGCAAACGGATTTGTTTGATGGACGCAATCAAGACCATAGCCACTGCAATTGAGACCGTAATGAATTGCAGTGATAGGTGACACACATGACATTAACAGCATTGGCAGGAAAGGAGGTTATATTTGGTGAGTGGATGATACTTTAAAATTCAAGTGTATTCAATCATTTCGGGATTTGTACGTATTTATGTCTGTGGGAAACGAATTTACAAGACGTGTTTACTTTCAATGGAATTTAATGTGGGTTCTTAAATATTCCTATAGGATAAACATCATGCGGTAAATGCAACAGATCACCTTGAATAGGCTTGAATTGCATGAATTGAAGAGAGAGTAACGTGTTTTGTGTCATCTACTTTTGCTTAATGAGATGACTACTGTTCAATAGACTCGTACGCTTCCTCATCGAGATTGTGGAGCCAGTTGAAGATCATCATGTTCCTCTCAAACTTGGAGAGGGGCCGGCCTCGCTCTCTTTCCACATCTTTGAGCGTTAAGGGAATTTCTTTCACTGGTTTCTTTCTCGTAGGAATCTTGAGAGTGTCCAATTCAGATTTTGCAATTGCGATTGGTATGTCAGTCCTTGTTGTAGCAATAGAGTTCATGGAGACGACGACTGGGAGCTTTTCAAGATCGAAGTCACTTTGGCTGAGTCGCTCGAGAGCTCTGTAAGCAACCAAGAGTCGTTTGCGAATGTAAAGTTGTCGGATTTTTTTGTTGACGGAACGAATGAGATCGGCAGGGGTGAATGAGGATCCTCCATTGGGTCCCAAGTGAGGACGACCCTGGGGGGAGGGTAGTTGAGATGTCGAGGACACATCTCCCACAGCCACCCAAGTGGAGCAGCTCCGAGACTGAACCCCAAAGTGGGTGCGGAAAATAACATCGCTGCAACGGACTTGGGAGAGATCGAGTTCCGAGCTGGTCTTCCGTAAGGGGGGAGCAGGTGCTTGGGAAGGATCAGATTGCTGGAGACTTGAACAGATATCTGTGGTTGAAAAGGATTTGGGGAGTCCTAAGAACTTAAATAACGCCCCGAAGTTTTTTATCAGATCGTTTTCCTCCTCCACCCAAATGTCCTGGCTTTTGAATCCGTCGCTCGAGTTGGGGACTGCAAGTCTGTGTCTAGTGTCAGGAATGGGTGACGGAATTCGAACAAATGGGCCCAGGCTGGAGAGTGAGAGGAGAGATATTTCCGTCGATATTGACTCATGACTCGGGGATCGGAGAATTCGATTTGACGCATTCTGAAAGAATGACACCATCTTCATTAAGTCTACCACACTCTTGGATTTAAGTGCTTATCGAGTTTCTGACACGTTGACGACTCCTCCTCAATCGAGGTCTTTTGGGGTAAATCCTTATAATGAAAAGTCATGCTTTCTCACATCACCCTAGCTTAACCTTCTTCACAGCTTTGTGATCTCGGAATTCCATAGTCATTCAGTCCCACCTCCGCCTTCATCTGTCCATTTCAGTTATTTCACTCATATAAGACTTTCCACTCCCCTGGTGATCTACCTTCCCCAAAATTACTGACCATTACAGACTGAATGACATCTTACACAGACCTAAACAAGTTTCCCGGGAATCGAAAGGGCGGAAATGGCCGCCCATACTGACTTAGAGAAGCTAAGATGTTCAAATGCTATACGGGCTGAATTAAAGATTTTTAAATGAGCAAACAAAGTTCCTGAACGAGTTGAGAAGTTCGAGTATTACAGGACATAGCCTTTCTTCAGGTCACCTAGCCTGGCAGTAAATAAACAAAAACAATCGTGTAGAAGAAAACCTGCTGTTTCACTTCGTTGTAACGATCAAGGTTGTTCATTCGAATCAAATTAAAACAGAAACCAATAAAAAGCACATGTTATCTAGAGTCCTTTTAATGCCAGCATCATTACGGGATACACTTATTAAAGTGGATCGCAATAAAAGTGCTACAATGATCCCTTCTGTGAACGAATTATGGGGGTGCCATTTTGTGAATTCCAAATGTGAATGCCCTACATTTTCAAAAATCATTTTTCTGATGCATAAACCAGTTGAGGTGGAGCAGCGTTTACAGGTCTACAGAGAGCACGGAGCTCCGCATTATTCACCATATGCCAACATCTCTCCACTTGTGTTCTTCATACTGGAAAATAGTGCAATTATCGTATCGAATTTTGCCATGCAGACATCAGGGGAGGACTTTTCGGAGAATGTAATTTCATAAAAACACAGTGGTTGTTGTTATTTCTACATGCTCAAGTTGTTCAAGTACCTGAATATGTATCAGAGGCTTTTCCTGTGACATTGTTCACGTTTTGATATGGAGTCCCGTCTCCTCGTATTCCTTACCCGTCATCCATTCTTCCTTCCATCTGAAATTAAAAATTGCTCCTGGGTGAAAGAACTCTCATACCGCTACTTTCGGAATTAAAAGATGTGCATAACCCCAACCTCATGCATTTTAAACGCCTATTTGTCTTCTGTATCCTCCAGCACCGAGTATAAAACATTAACAACAACAGCACATAGCAAAGCTCACAGTCTATGGAAAATTTGTACCGCAGACATGACAGATTTTTATTTGAGTGAGTGGCTCTTCAAATTTTACTGTTTTCTTAAAGAAATGAGCTATCATCCTTGTCAGCCATTCTAATGTTGAGAGTATATAGGCAGTATTCAATTTGCCACTAGCGTTTCACATACTCATGAATACTGTCCAACACACACGAACAGATTACTTTTCAGAGACCGAACCTGCTTCAATAAAGTTATTACTAGTGTCATAAGACCTAGGTTCATAGACTACGACTGCAAATTTTGGGAAACTTCAGAGGTCCAACTTTCTAAATTAGGTAGGTTAGTTTGGGTTGCCATCCAGAGATACGTACCACATTCATCGTTGTCAAAAATGCAGCCTTTGGTATAAAAATGTCCCACATGTCGCATACCATCTTGGTGATCTTATCAACGGAACTGTTCAAGCTAAAACTAAAATTACAACTTTTTGCAGACTTTTTCAGCGATAACAATAATGCGTAGCAGAAACTTGTACTTTTCCCGAGGTAAATGTATTTCATATGTGATATGGCAAATGATAACGCGATAGATCGGTAGCAGGTCTGCGTAAGGACTGTTATAATCTCTTGTCCGCTGTTAAGCCACTTGAAATGACTATGGTTTTGGCGTATTAAGTGTGTGAAAAGCTGTCTGACACCGAAACTCATTTCTCATTGCACGGACGGATGATTTCATGACTGCAATAAGTGCCACTAACACTGTCACCTACCTTCCTTTTTCCCATCTCGAAAAAGTCTTGAGCCAACGTGTTTTTTAAACTGAACATTTACATTTGATGGAATTAATGATGCCACAGCAATAACCACTACACAATACTACCTCTCAAAGCTTTAACGAGATGCGTGATAATACGTTGTCTGGTCGCATAGGTTTCAAGATAGGTTGGCTATTCCACTACACAGGCCATCTTCATTATGTTTCATCCCATACACTTCCAGACTTAGGAACAGGAAAACTATCTCCTTTGAGTGCATTCCGCTGTCATTATCATTAACTCTAGTGTTCCCAAACCGCTTCAATGTTGGATTCATGTTTTTCACCGAGGTCTAATGCTGAACTTAAATATTCACTGTAATTCTTCGTGCCAGTGTCCATAGGATGATATTTTTATCCCAAAGACCTTTACAATCCTCATTAGCGTTTATTTGCTTTGTAATTTTTTTATAAACAATCTAATCTGATATCCCCATGGGTCGATAATTAGAAACTGTGAGAGTATTTTGTAGTATTGGGCAAGGCTAGAGCCATCGATTTTCACGAAACGCCTTGTAATGTAACCTAAAAACCCATGTGACATTTTTACTAAACCAATTGGTTAAATAATAAACTTAATAGATTGTTGAAGAATACGTGGAAAATGAGAAAACAACTTTTTCTACATTCCAATTGATGATTACGCAACATGTGCAATTTACGTATGTTCATCCTATTGGAGTTTAATTGGAGTTTGTCCCATTACAAAATGCCAGAGCATTGGATTAGATCTCATGAGACACACTAAACATTAAATATTTCTTTAATAGTGTCTTAAACCTACTGCTTTAAAATATTGAATCCCCAAGCTCGATCGTTCAACAATGGTTGTAAAACCTTAGTAGTACAAATGTTCAACTACCTACTCATTGTACAATAACAACTTAAAATCTACACTACATAAATATTCAGAAGACCATATGACAATAATATATAATCTCTTGCAAGATGTTAGGATAAGTTCTTACCTCTAAAATATTAGTAGCAAGGTCACCTGGCAGTTGGAACTCTGTGTGACTGCGTAAAACCACTTCGGCACGATGTATACAGAGTTTGATATGAGAAGGAAATAATCAGGAAGTAATATATTTTCTCGTGCACACGACTAACAGACTTTGTAATAATAGTATAAATGGTTAGAACAATTTGAGTAAGAAAGTGATGACGTAAAAATACAATAGAGAAAGTTTTAGTGATGAAACCAATGGCAGCCTTAATATTTCCATGCAATCCGTGGATAGTGGTCATATACACTTGGTAGTGTGCACTTGGCATTATCGTAGCTAGCGCAAGTGAAGTCGCGCACCGAGATCGATACTCTCTCCACTGTATATGTGAATGTAGTATAGACTGTATGTGTCCCCTTCCCACTTTCACCATTTTCCCCTCCTGGTTCAGTAACAAGATCCCACAGACCTGCTTTTACTTTACCAGTCGCCATGAAAAACCCTACAAAAGGTTTTTACATACAAATTTCCATTTACTATATCGCACTGATTTCATTCCACTTTCTCTGCCAGCCATCTTCAGAGGGGCGCAAGAAAATACTTTTTCATATTGCTTCTTATGTTGTCTCATCTCATAAGGCGAACAGGTACTCTCAGCAGTTCCTCTGTAACTTGATCCTCAAACTGAAAGGCTTCTAGTATTGAATTGTGACTGGGTTTACTTTGTCTATGTGTGCCTTCCAGTTAAACAATCCAAGTCCTTGTGGAAAGCATTTCGTCAGGTTCTAGAAAATGAGGAAATGCTTTGTACTCGGTTAAAGTTGTGTAATTCAATGTGTACTGTGTACGTGTAGTTGCTTATAGAGAGTGAATCGCCATTCTTGAACATTAGCATATAGTAATGATAGTAATGATACATTTGATGCAAAAAGTTTTGTGAAATAACCATACATTACTTTTTAGTAAAAACATAAAAATCCGTTAGGTATTGTGGATAGGAATGGGGTAAAGTGTTACACATCGGTTGTTGAGAGTCATCATCAAATTCCATAGTTAAGCCGAATGCCCGCATCATCATGCATAATGAGTGGTTGATATGTGAGCTACTTATAACTCTGCTTGCAAAGTTCTTTAAAAAAGTAGGTGACAAACATCATCATGAGATGAGGGCAGAGTATTCACATTAATTCTGAGGAAGACGCAGAGTTATTAAGCAGCCATTGAGCTCCATTGAGCTCCTTATCTTCTGATAATTAGAGGATGAATGACTGACTTATTAACCTCTAAAAGTCTGCTTATTAACCTCCAAAACCAGCGTCGACTCTTTCCAGTCACGCATGGATGGATTTAGCAAACTTTTCATACTGTCACCTCAATAGCTTCAGTTCAGTTAAGAGTTTAGTAGTCTCTTTCCGGAGTCAAAATGAGCCGAATTTTTGTACCTTTGTTTAACTTCACGCTCATTATAGTTCTAAGTTTAATTTCAACTTTCACCACAACCGTCTACAGTCAGGAGGCTAGAAACAGCCAGTGGTTTGAAGATACTATAGACGAGTTTCTACGAAACGCTCAAGAAAATGGAGATACTACGGATATTCAAGTCTCTACGTGTAAAATTTCAAGCCAACAACTAGTTGCCACTGCTCAAGCTACTGCGGCCAGAGTTCTCAAGGGAGTTTGCAACCCAAGTACGTTCTCACCTTAATATTTCTACTTTTTGCACTTTTCATCATCAACCTGGGTGCTCTCTCAGTAGTTGACACCTATTGGTACACTTAAATGGAAGGCTATAATACTCCGCATTGAATGCTTTGGACATTAACTTATTTATAAAATAGGACAATCAATGAATACTATCATTCGTTCGTAAGTCGCATCTGTGTCAGGGTTAGTTATGTGTTTCATTTCCATTCAAAACAGTTTTGTAAAAAGTGGTACTTTGCAAAGCTCGAAATATTCTTGAACAATGAGGAAGTCATGTGTAATGCAAAATCCTATGTGCATCGTCTCAGGAGTTCTTTAACACAGGGAAATAATACACATTTGTCCGTGGAAACTCTCAGAGCGTTTTTTTTTGCATTTCACAGACTCAGTGATGAAATTCACATGTATTTATTCATGTGTACTCCCCGTGAAACAATGTCCCGATGGTACATTTTCAGAGTATAATTAATGCACCAAGCTGAATGTGCATCTGGCACTACGGGACCGATTAGATTTATGCTAGCATCGTAAAGCTATGAAAATGGATTCTTGCAATTCTGTTCTTGTTGACGTAAAGTATCGTAAAATATCAGAGCTTTGTGGGATTTGATTTGAAATCGTAAATCACGATATGCAAAATTCCTGTTGACACCCACCTGGTTGATCTAAAGCGGAGAGGTTGATGTCATTCTAAGGAATTAGGTTTACTTCTTCCATCGTAAATATCGGTTCTTTAGATTCCTGCGGTATTTGTAAAGAAGGGAAGGGCCGTTGGGATTTCTGGAGTAGACAATTCTTGAGTGGGACGGTCTATAAGCCCTGTTGCGCCCCCACTTGAGCAATCAAGCGGAGGCGTCATACAGTTCATATGCAGAAAAAACGTTGGCCTGTTCAAGGAAATATCCGTCAGTAGAGTTACCAACTTCAAAACGACGTGCATACAACGCCTATGAATAATAAAGTCGGTTTAACCATTTTAAATGGAGTGGAATTGCACATGGCATCTTACGAACGACTTTGCATTCCATGGCAATTCGCAATTTAAGGATAAGCAATGTAGGTCAGTCTCAAATATGATGACGCATGGAAAGGTTTAGCGTGAAAGTATGATAATAATGTAGGAGAGTTAAAATCGACGCATGACTTTATGGTTCTGTGATTTACAAGTGTAAGGTTGGAGAAAGTGAGATGATTTTTCAGTGGATGAATAAAGGGTGAATACATGGATGATTTCAGATGAAATAGAAAGTCGATTCCGAGAGTTGGAGAGTGAGTTGGGAGGACAGCTCGGGTCCGTGAGAACTCTGCTGGAGAGAATAGAGGAGAAGCTGGGAGAACAAGACCAGGAGATAAAAAGGAATCATCGGCGAGTGATGAGTTTGCTTGCTGGGATGAAGAAATCTGATGGCAGCGTCGGTGGTGGTGGGTCCACTGTGATCGACTCGACGGTGTACAGTCCAGCTTACGTCCCTTCAGTGCCTCACCGGGCGGAAGAGATCATTGGGGATGAGGAAGATGTTCAGGAGACAACCAGCGGAGGAGTGGAGTCGAATAATATGCTGAGCATAAAAAGTGGAGCGACTGGACCTCGAGCAGATGAGATGGTCAAGTATAACTCTACAGTCCACATAGAGAACGGAAAGCGAGTGTTCTCGTTTTACTGGGTCGTGACTGGAGTGTCATTTAAGCTAAACAACTGGTCGAATAAGCGATCACTTCGATCGAATAGTTTCTACATCTATCCTCAGGGGTATCGAATGTATCTAAAGATCATTCCACGGTTTTCAGCATCGACGATGTACATCCACGTTGGGCTGAGCAAAGGGGACCACGACGAGGATTTAGAGTGGCCATTCTCGTACAAGATGAGAGTTCAAGTCCTGGATCAAGATGAGTCCAAGCCGAGACCTCATGATTTGAAATCCAGAATATGGGACCCTAAGGAGTTGTGTTCTGGAACGAACTGGAGGAAACCTCTGGTTGGAGACAACCCAGAATGTGTCGGTCTCGGTTTCCCACACAGTGTCATCAAGACACCGGACTATATCTGGAATGATCGAATCATCATTAAACTCACGGTCTACTTGGATTAAGCCACATACTCTTGTTTTAATCGCTCTATTCCACAATCCGACCGATGTCTCCTGAGGGCTCTCTCCACCACCCATTTCCATACCTTTCTGGCAAATAAAAAGATGCTAAACGAACATATTCTCTTCTGTCCGTTGCATGCAAACACCACTCGTGGCTACTGTCCTACCATTGATTCATGTCTGAAAGAGCATAGGCTCAAAATGCATAATCTCTTGAAGTCGCAGTCGTCACATCTACAATAAGAAAACCCATTTATACACTTCTGCGAGGGCTGAGTGAGGTAGTAAAGCAAAGAATTTGGCGGATGAATGGGCTTGATGGTCTGATACTCCCAACGAACTGATATGCGTAAAAGTGTCTTTATGTGTGGGAATCATGTCCTAGTATTTTTATGTGAGCTGAAATTGCACACAAAAATGCAGCCTCCAAGAGTTTCAGGAGAAAATATAGAGGTTTTCATGTAGCCCAACATTATATCATGACTGTGGGGAGTCATAATAAATGTCTTGTGATCAGGCATCTCTTTCACTCAATTTATTATATCATAATCCTCCGAGTAGGGGCAAACCGGTCCAACAAGACAGCATGAAAGTGAAAGTAGAACGGAGAACCTTAAGAAATGACACTACAAACTCATCCAGAGTGAAGGTTTCTGCATTTCAATTCTGAACATCATTCGCAAATCGCTTTTTCAGGTACCGTCTGTCCCACGCCCTGTCTGTCCTCATCCCATATTATTTCACACAAATTATTCTCATCCCTTCCTTAATCTCTCCAGGTTTCCAATACCTTTGAACTCCTTCTTCTTGCTTCAACAGACAATAGGAAGAATCAATCAAACGCAACTGACTCAGATCATGAATTTTAGATTGAGCACGAGATAAAGTTAATTGACCACCGATTGGCTCCATCAAATACATCATTGTCATGACTTGTCGTAATTAGGAAGCCACCCAACTATGGTCAGTATGACAGTCTCCTTTATTGGGCTCTCCTGAGTTCATTGAAAGGAAGTTATGTGTAGGTTTCATACTCATTCATGTCATAGCACTGCGATAGTCGTACTTGCGATGTAATAACTTCTTAGCAGTCAACATTAATCTTCCGGTTGATGGCTGTAACAGTTACTCTACTTGTTCCCTGATTGGACCTGTCGACCTGCATCTTTCATGTAGGCTGGGGTTTTTTTTAACTTTCTTGATAATTATTCACCATGCCTTTTAGCATAGATCCAATCAATCTAGCTTCAGGCTTCATTTGTTGAACTAATTAGCTTCGGATTAGGTCAGCATTCATGGACACACAAACACGAGACTTTCTAATCGCGTCTGAGTACAGTTATGCGTGGTTCATCAAGTCAATTACTCACAATCAGCGTAATTGAGAAGGGTAATTAAAGCGAGAGGCAGTGGATTAAGGAAGATGAAAGAAAGACTTCCGTCGTGCGAAAGGTTCAGGAGAGTGCAACTAACAATAAGCGGACGAGGATATCATGACACACCTGCAATCTGAGCTTGGAGAAGGTCAAGAACCGATCGAATTAACTCAGACAGACCTTTAATGGCAGAAAGACCTTGGGAATGGTGCTTTGATGCCAAATAATGTGTAATTTGGTTGATGATCTGTGATGGAGTGGTGAGAGGATGATTGAGAAGCCTGCTTAGACATTTAACACCCGAGAGTTGCTTCCTCCTCGTTCGTATGAGAGAGACGCCTGAGGAGTTGTGTGGTGTCTCGATGGTCCATAATTTGATGCCTATACATTTACGTGGTGGACTGTCTCTTGCACTAATATTGATCATAAAATTGATGCTGTGAAATTACTGCACAACTCGAGACCTCGCCCACAAACTATCCCACACTGATGCAAAAAATCCAAGAGCTCATATAAGAAGCTGAATGTGGACAAAGTTTGGACTCAGTTGGTACGAATGCACGTGGCCAAAAGATATTCATTCATCGAAGGAACTGTTGTGTCGCTAAAGGGTCAAGGGAACCATGTATCTCGGAGAAGTGCTGGGGGCTTTGGTGCTTCTCTTCGTCGCGTCCTTTCCCCAAGAAGGGCGATCCCAATGTGCTCCAGATAGCTTAGTCCTCTACCATGTCTCATTGAAGACTCACTGGACTCGAGAACGGTTTCCACGGCACTACCCTGGCTTCGGGTACAGACCCTCTGCCAGTTGGTCGCGTCTAATCGGTACGTCTGTTTCATAATTTATCTGACATTTCTCTCCTTTCTTCTTCTGCCACTTTCACCGGACTCACAAGTACTTTATTGTGTTTATGAACGGCGCTTTCATTGTTCCATTCAAGGAAGGACACACAACTCCTCTTACGTCCTGTTCCGGATTGGTGGCATGGCTTCTCCAGGTTGTCTTCCTAGCACAATAGCTTCTTCTACTCAAGATGACCGAAATTACTGACTCAAAGACTCCTGTTCATTTTGTACTTACTCGCAGGCCTCAAGAAGTTTGCTGAAACTTCATCCTCAGATACTTTGGACGAGTTTTCTCAAGGAAGCACCGGAGTATTTGATGCCTTCAACGCTTCCCCCATTCTCTCCGGGGAAGGTCAAACCCAAACACAATTCTTCGTCGATGGAAATCACTCCAAAGTAAGGACAAACACAAACTTCAGAACAGATACAATACATCCTTTATTCCCTATAACTCAATTCACGTCCTTCCTCCTCATTCGTATTCTTTCTCTGTTCCAACAAAACCCAATCCTCTGTCTTACACACTCTTTTCCTCTAAATGATGGTCCGCAATAAGGACATATTCTTACACTCAAATGGTCAACAGGTGTCCATGGTCGCCAGAATAATCCCTTCTCCTGACTGGTTCTGCGGAACTGACAGTGTCGACCTGTGTCTCAACAATGAATGGATTGATAACCTCACTATTGACGTAAGTGTATACTTCCTCCTTCCGCACATTACTCCGTAACCTTCTATAATTCACATCTTCTAATTCCCCAAGATGGACCCAATTGATGCAGGAACAGACAATGGGTAAGGATGACACTTGTTACATTCACATTCTCTGGTGGTTGGAGCTTCACAGGGTATTGTGGTGGGTTCCAGGTACACCTACTCAGCCCCTAACTGGAGTACGGAGCCAGCGGAAGCAATTTACTTAATAAATTCAGTGAAATTGCACCCAGCCCACTCATTTTACAGAGAGGATCGGACCATAAAGCCGAAGCCCTTTGCCACCCTCACCATAATCAAAGTACTTTGAATTCGTAAAAGTTGGGTAGTGTTGAGTTTAGTGAGCATCCGTTGTTTTGGAAGAGAAAGATCAAAGATGATAGATAGCATCTCGAGAGGCTTTGGTTTTCGATTTCATTTAGATGATGAGCTAATCTGATGATGAGGGAGCTTACTATCATAGATAATCCTCTTTGGTCTGGCAGTTGAAAGAGTACTCCTTGTCTGCCCTGAGAGACCCTGGAATCGAAACCCCGCCTGGATCAGATTCCCTTTACCCTCATCTCTACGATGATGTCGATAGTAATGATATTGGGAGTGAGCTGAATGAGGTTACCGATGTGAAGGATCCGACAGACATCAATGCGTCTAAGAAAAAGCGATCGAGGAAGCTCCGAGGTAAACCATAAGCGAGTATCAATGTCAAAGCAAATTTCATTTCTATTTCAAAGCCAGTCCAATATGAAACCGGAACCAATTGGTAACAGGTGGACGATCCTACCGAGGATGTAGTGTGAGCGAATGGTCAGAGTGGTCAGAATGCTCTGCCTTATGTGGCTTTGGGGAACAGAGACGAAATCGTTATATTACAACACATCCTCGAGGAGGAGGAACCCAGTGCCCAGCATTGACAGAGAAAAGACTTTGCAACTCGGCCCGAGAATGCCGAGAAAACTACTTTGACTGGTGAACATGGAGAAGAGTTTTCTATACAGGCCCCAAATCATCCTTCTGCAAGATGATTTTATTGATCTCGGAGTTAGTCATTAATAACTTCGGAAACCTTAACACAACTGCCTCTAAACAGTCAATCTGCGTTCGTGCAGAGACGCTAATCCCACGCTGTGAATGTATTAATCCTCATAATGTTATATGAGCTATATGCTTCCAATGAATAAAGTGTCGTTACTTCAGAATCTGAACTCAAAATTTTATTCACTTTTAACTACCCCGTAAACATTCCCATACATGAAGTTTCATGAGTAGTTACTCGATTAATAACCACACTACTGTGTCTTTCCATCCTTCTCCTTACATGCACTAACTTCTGCCGGAATGAATATGCATGAAATGTCTCATCCTCCAAGTAAACCACATCCTTCCCTTCACAAGGTTAAGTGCTCACCACATTCACTGAATACACGAAAATCTTCAGCTTAATTGAGATTATTCCAAGTAAATAAATAACAGTTAAATGAGGAAATACTCTCCGCTCTATTTCCTCCACTCGCTCTCTATGAATTCGGAATTCTGTAAACCTTCTCTTATGAACTTTCAAAGACCAGAACTCCATAACATATTAATTAATGCAGTGCTCACACAATGTGCATTTTAAATCAATGCATTAGCTGCTGAATGATTAACAACCAGACGTTGGTAAATGCCGTCTGGTGGTGTATATGTGTAAAATCACAAGAGGATACGTTGAATACTTCTTATGCATGTAAATATATATACAAGGACTACGAGGACTTTCACTTCAGAGCATTTTATTAACTTTTTATATCACAAAGTTCCACGGAGGAAGAGTTTAACTCTAATGTACTTATGTGAGTAACATCATCATACATATTAAAAGTTTTGGAAAGATTACATAATGCTATAATATATGTGATTTAAGGAAATACACGTACGGTGCTTTCTCTGTATTCCAATAACACGGTGAGTACAGAGGAAAGTTGTGCCTGGCGTTGCAATCCTTTCACCAACTGGTAAGTGTGCTGATTACCTCTGCCCATAGCGCACATAGTTTATTATGGCATCGTATTAATTAAACGATACTGTAGAAATCTACTTTTGGAATAATAATTACATAATTAGAAGCCTCGTTGTTTAAGTTACGCCTTCATTTATCTGTTAATACAATACTGTTACGCCAGAAGCTGTTATACATAACCTACACACGTTGCGCATTCTTCCACCTACGCTGTCCACTCATTTAAAACTTAAGAAGTAATATTTTCTCTAGCTTAACTGTTTAAGTACATCATATAGATAATTGTTAAGTGCATACAACAACAGACGGATTAACAAGAACGGTGTGGCACACTACGATAAAGATCAATTAAAACTCGGGTCACAGCTTGTCATATGGAAGTGTCAAGTTCCCTTAATTAGACTCTCCTACTGGACTCATTAATACGCCATGCTCACACACGAACGGTAGATAACACACATTTTAATAAAGACTTAAACTTAAATACAGTAATGATAACTCATACGATAGCCTCTGAATGACGAGTTCTCTTTCTCGTTCCACTAAATGCTTGAAGTCAGCCTTGTGTGCGACCCAATTCAAACAGATTACTTTCAGTGAAACGAGGAGTCTTATTGTGACATTTTTGCTTCCCAGTAAACTACCATTTATTGGCCCAATTAAAGTAGTTTCTGGAACAACTCCTAGCGGAGCCACACCAGGTGGCTTCTTTCAGTGGGGGACACGAACGACCTCCTCGGCGAGCGTGAACTAAGACATTACGGTTTCGAGTCATTTCTCCAAGTCCACAGGCCTTTGTGCACGGGGTCCATGTTGACCATTCTGAGACAACACAGTCCTTTGGTGGGCCTAGGAAAGAATATACACCCATTGACTATTCACCCGTAGTGTCATAATATTGGTGAAGAATGTGTGAAAGACGCAATCTCCTGTGGGAACTTTTGTATGAACTCCCACCTTGAGGAGAGGGACGCGGAGAAAGTGTAAGGAAAGACGGGCAAACATTTATCAGGTGGTCGGGTGGAAATGGTCAAGGTAACATTATGTAAAAGTAATAAGAGGAGAAGCTATAAAATAGCCTTACGGAATTTCTTTAGTTTCTTCTTCTTATCTCGGGAAATATCCTTCCTCTTCTTCTCAGGGAATGGAAGGTACTCTATAATGTTGTTCGACTCCTCTTTTTCTAAACCATTTGACATTGACGGAGAGGCTGAAGCACTTTTTAAATTGGTTTCCCTGGGACGGGTCTCTGGATCGGTCACATCATTGTTCAAAATCTCATGTTCAGGGCGATGAAAAACCTCACTCAGCTCGTACTCCTTTACCTGTACGTTGAATAATATGAAAATCAAGGAACGACTGGACCAGGATGATTGTCTTATAGCTACACTTCCTGCCTCGCTCTTTTATATCCCTGAGAATAGACGATAATTTGTTGCCTTGAAAATCTACACACGCTTTGGCCACAACTCTAATGCCCGTCGTAGCGGAAGGTTGTAAGTGAACTGGAGTCACTGGTGGTCATAAAGGAAGAGAAAGCGAGGGACAATCGCATGAGATCTGCATCAAACGCTCCCAAAGTGATAATTTGTTTGTGGTCTGAATTTATTAGAGGTTAAAGTGAGGCCACGTACTCGGTGGTGGGATAGAAGGATAAAAATATTTTGTCGTGATGGGTAATAAGTTTAAGTGCAATGTAATCTGTCCCAGTAGCAAATAAGAGATTTAAAAAGAATTTATGGGAGCTCGGCTGAAATGTAAATAATGTAGAGTAAGCAATGAAATCCTGGAGGAACATCAACTGAGAAGGACAGCTCTATGGGCCTTTATATAAATTGGAATGAAGGGATAGGAGAAAGTACCTTAAGAAACTCAAAGGACGCAAAGGGTGGCAATGTTTCTCTGTCAGGATAATAGAAAGACGAGGCCGGATGATCAGGTTGACGCGGTGTGAGTCGTTTCCCTACCCCACGGGGGTCGGTTGGCCAATTTGGACTCGTGAAAGTTAAACCTACGATTTCAGACAAGATTCGTTTAAGGGGAACAATGGGCGAGTTTGTTACTGAGCATACCATTATCCGTGCCAGCATCGATCGGGTCCACCTACGAATGCAAAAGTACGGTTAAATATTTTGGAGGCTTAGAGGAAAGTGTTGTTCTTGCCTCTATGACAATGTTGTCTATCCAGCGTCCATTGGAACACAAGTCGTAACTGTTGATGCCTACGAACCAGTCTGGAGAAGGGACGACTCTGGAGATGAGGGACACCTGAAGACAAATTTGTCACAGTGTCACGTGAGATAACGCATTATTTATTACGATTAGTATTGGAGCATGTAGCATTAAGAACGAGTCGGGGGAAATTAGCAAGATTGATGAAATGAGGAGAAAGTTGGGAGAAAGCACGTCATTCATTTACTCATCCACGCGATGTGAGTAAACTTTGGTGGCGTAGTAAAAATAGAGTTTCCGTTGTCCGAAGGTAAGTTTTTCTTTGGAAGTGAAAAGGAGCCTCCAGCCAAGTAGACTTTCCATCTGTCATTCTTCCTTTTCTCATCTCTTTAATGTTCCCTCCTATCTTCTTTTATGAAAACACAAAAGTGCCCATGGAGGGCTCCTTCTCAAGAGGAGAGGGTATTAAGTGGGAGACGTGCTTTCACCGAGAAGGGTACTTGGCTAGACTCTGTTTATTGCATTAGGCTACGTGGATTATCAGTATGGTGGTCGTCATTATTCTGCGGAGAAAGTGATGAAAATTTTGGAAGGGGAAAGCACTTGATAATCTTAGTCGGGACAGACTCATTTGGAGGCAGGTAAAGGAGGAAATAAAAGTGGAAACAAGAAATCAGAGTTTTCCCTCTAGGACTTGTCAATCTCGGCCTTCCTACACGTACTAATATGTCTCCGTACTTTGTAATGTGCCACGGGGGTATATTGTAGTGTAGTCGTATGAAAGGCGAGGCCCTATAAGC
The DNA here is from genome assembly GCA_034696565.1 of Isotomurus graminis. Classification (NCBI taxonomy): domain Eukaryota; kingdom Metazoa; phylum Arthropoda; class Collembola; order Entomobryomorpha; family Isotomidae; genus Isotomurus; species Isotomurus graminis. The sequence goes on along the minus strand of JAQGAB010000555.1, from coordinate 1,455 downwards.
TAAACACAAGTCGACTATAGCTGACTGATTGTGAGAAATGGCTCAGTGACCATGTCCAGGGAACAAAGAGTAGATGTCCAACTGCGAGGATGAAAGTAAAGGGAAGGAATAAATACATATCATGCTGTCCAACAAGACAAAATGTCAGTAAGTAAGAGGAGGCTGAAAGCAAAGTTGTGAAACATATATATTTTTATTAGGGGAACAATCCAGTTGGATGAAATAATTTTCTCTCACCCTTGAGTGATTTCCGTCCACAAAAAATTCAGCATGAGTGCTCCCAACTCCTTGCAGCACAGATGGAGCAATAAATTCATCATAAATTCCTCCTTCGCCTTGCGAGAGTTGATCTAACACGTCAGACGCTCCTGTTTCCGCAAATATCCTTACCCCTTCCGAAGACTTCTCACCCAGATTGAATAGCACGAACGAATCGTCGTGAGATCGTCCTAAATAACAAAATAACTGGCGTAATATAAATTCTCTAAGTACGGACCGCCATTTCCGGTTACCCTATGTCCATGCTGTGCTTTCCCCTGCTTTACATTTTATGGCACAACACTCTCCATTCTCCTCGCCACGAGATTTGTGACCAATAAATTGCCTATAAGCTCTTACCGTCTATCTGACCCTGAAAACTCGAGCACGGAGAGCTTAATCGAATCCGTGTAATAAAATACTCTCAACACTTTCACATGAGAACCCCACCATAAGCTCCTTCTTAACATATGAGCCATGCATAACATTAATTTCGAGACCAACCATACGTATCCATCATTCCAGCTCCTCACTTTCATCATCATCCATATCACCTTACTTCCTGGAAGAAGCTGCGTTACAAACCTGTTTTTGGTTTACTTAAGTGACTCCACACTACCGAAGGAAAGCCACTGCGGAAGAAAAGGTTCACACTGTTTTGTGTAGGCGACCATTCAAGCAGATTGACGGCTCATGGCCATCTGAACTAAATGTGGTTGCTGCTTACAGTTGCCTCTTTATGTAAGTTTTGGCTGTACTTATATAGCGCATTGTCGTAATTGTCAGGTTTTGTTAAATTTTCCCTCTGACAGCCATGACAACTGATTTTGGTTGAATATGTTCTTATCCCGCAGATTTTGCTACAGCAGAGATAGTTTTGGTTGATAACTGTCACTGTCCGTGGGTTCTGCCTGGGCAAGTCAATAAATAAAGTGTCTCTTTCCTTCTCTCTCACAGCCATTCATTGGGATTTTACTTGCATGCATTTAAGATTTATGATCTAGAACTTCAATTTTTGTCTTACACTGTCACCCACTGTGAATTCCTGCCTAGATGACGTTTAAGGCAGTGACAATCCGTAGGTGATTTGGTTTGTCGGTGGACATGAAGAGATACAAGAGCCTTTTTAAAGTTTCATCAACAGACTGGGTGTTGTATTGCATTATGTATTTCTGCTTCTGACACTAGCTTTTGTTA
>JAQGAB010000554.1:0-25241 GCA_034696565.1 Isotomurus graminis | reverse complement strand
AGACCTGCATGTGAGAAATTAGTACGCGTGTATATAAACTAATCATCAATATTAAACGAAAATCTAGACTTCTTTATTAATCTGCCGGACATCGGTCGGGTGCTTAGTTGACTTCCAATTCATAGGGAGGAGTAGCTAAACTTCAAACTTACCTGTGTATGAATTAATTGATACCAATTCTACCATTTCTAATTGTCACTTAAACCCCTTTACCTTTTCCCGACTGGCAGAAACAATTAGCTAACATCTACAATGACTAATTATCCCTTGACAAATTGCATAATTGAATCACCTAATTCACAATCAACAATCACCCTTTGGTGTGTGTAGCAGCAGCAGCGTTGCAGAAACATTTCTTTTGTCAGTGTGATGACACCACACTAATCTCCCGAAAGAAAAGATGCAAATTGTGCAAGTGCAATTAAGGCCTTCACTCGTTCCCTTCATTTCATTCCCATTATTGCAGTTTAATGATAACTTCTTGGACGTTTCATACAAGTTAAAAGTACATTTGGGTGTTATTTCTAATTAATAATACAAAACCTTTTGTACAATTCAAAATTTCACTCTTCTTCTAATAATACTGACAGTTATGTTAGCAGTCACCATCCAATCACCGAATATTATTAAAAAGTAGCCAAAAATCCCAATTAACCAATTCATTAAAGTTCTTTCATCTCGCAGAGCATCCGTTGTTCCTGTCAATCACGAGACAATTACTCCACACTGCATGCAAATACACCACCTGCTTTCTTCTTTTCTTAGAAAAAATACATTATTCTCCCTTTCCTCAGCTTTTATAATCCAACAAGTTGTCTAATAAGTTATACTCATATTTTCATTAAGTTTCATATCGGCCAACACGGTTCTTATTCTCACCTGAGAATGTCTACAAAACTTAATGTAGCTTGAAATCTACTGAAGTAAAAACAAAAGCATTTTAAAGTTACAAATTACCGTCGTCTCTGGGGCTCCTGGCCATATTTTTCTTTGTTCAAATGCGATTCACGACACGACAAGACGTCGTCGTTCCTCTACGGAGTCTCAGGACACACAACAGGCATATATGAATGAATTATATGAAAAATACTCCTTATAGGTACCTCCTGCGGATCGCTTAAATGTGAATCTGATCAATCACCTTAAAAATTAAAAGACTTGTCCACTTTCTCGTAAGTCGTCTATAGGCTGACAAACAAACCTACAGACTCACATATCTCTAGACATCTCCCTCTAGATTTTAGAATCAATTTAAAAACTACTTAACCACATCTTCAAATAACTGCACTTGCATCTCTTATGAAACTACTAAATGAAAAGTCTTCAATTCCTCCAAGTCATCTTCAATACTTTTAAACTTAAACTCCTCTTTATTATTCACTTTTTCTTTCAACTCATTATATTAATAAGCCCAAATGTATGTCCACTTCTCTACTCAATCTCAAAGTGTAATTGTCAATTTGTGTGTAACTATATTGCTTCTATTGCATTCAACTGACTGCTGCATCTTCCTTTGACCATCTTCACACAACTTAACATTAAACGCATCTTACATTTTATGCATTTGGGTGTCATTTAGTCACTGTGCAGTTAACGCGAGCAAATTGCTTCCTCTCTAAAAGAATCTTAGAAGTCATCTTTGTTAGAAGGAGTTTACTTAAAGTGTTTTCACACCTTATGACACACACACACAAACTGTATACAGACTGCGCTTAGACAGGTAAGCAAGCACCTGTAACAAGGAGACTAACAGTTTACGTTTTTAAGTACCTACCACCTCTCCATAATGACTTTTGTTAACTTTATTCTGCCCAAATCGCGTCGTATGAAAAGGAAAGGGAAACAACGGCGAGGGACAACAATTGGCGATGAAAGGCTCCTCGTCCCTTCCCTTTTAATCCACCGTCTCTATAAAAGCATCCAAGTCACTGCGGCTACGACTTAATCTGCTCATCACATGTGACATGAGTTCATCTCTCATATAAGCGTCTCTGGTATTAGTGTTTCCTCCAAACTGTAACCGAAGATGGCGATCAGGAAAAAGGTAACTTAAACCTTAAGGTCCTCATCTCGTGTAACTGGAAGAGAGTCTCAAGGTAGAATTTTGTTGTCTGCAGATCGCTCTCTACTTGTTCGTAGCCATTGTGGCCAACATTAATATTCAGGAGTCAGAAGCCATTTTCAAGAAGCTCAAGAAGTTGTTCAAGAAAGGAGGAGGAGGAGGTGGAGGAGGAGGAGGAGGAGGTTGGGGTGGTGGAGGTGGAGGTGGAGGTGGATATAGCGGAGGGGGAGGAGGATATGGAGGAGGTGGTGGTGGTGGTGGTTGGGGTGGAAGTGGAGGCGGTGGTGGATACGGTGGAGGTGGAGGAGGAGGCTATGGAGGAGGTGGTGGAGGAGGTAAGAGGCTATTTCTTAAGTTACTTAAGGTGTCTTAATTGTTTAAACTAAACTTTTTTATCCGTAGGACTCGGCCAGAGTGGAAAGATAATCATAATAAAAGTCCCTAGCGGAGGAGAAGGTGGATACGGTGGAGGCGGTGGGGGTGGTGGGGGATATGGAGGAGGCGGAGGTGGATTTGGAGGAGGTGGGGGTGGATTCGGAGGAGGTGGAGGAGGTTACGGAGGCGGTGGTGGTGGCAAAGGAGACTTAGGAGGAGGCGGAGGTAATAAGTCACTGGAAGCTCTTGGGGCAACCTAAGAATTCCTCCACAGATCGCAATATTTATCTTTCTTGAATTCCAACTCAACCGTAACTATTCTTCTTTCAGGAGGCGCTTATGGAGCTCCTGGAGGCGGAGGGGGTGGCTTCGATGGAGGCAAAGGTTCGTTGTTTATTCCCCATCATTACTTAATGCCTACGACTTCATCCAAATGTATCTGACTCGCATAATTAACCACATCATGTCACTTTATGTTGATTAGGAGGCGGTGGTGGTGGTGGCAAAGGAGGAGGTGGTGGAGGAGGTTACGGTAAGTCATCCCTTCAACACATCTCATTAAGACTCTGCCAATCAATTCCTGTGACCTGAAGTCTCAATTCATCCTCGATGAAGAATGCGTGGCATAATATTGTGTCGCTATTTAGGTGGAGGCGGCGGAGGCGGAATAAGCAGCGGATACGGAGCCCCCGGAGGAGGTGGAGGAGGTTCGCAGTATTAATGAACTCACACATTGACTCAATTAGATTAGACTTAACCGATCACAAAGTAAAGAGTATAAATGTCTTTTGTTAATACCTAACTAACCACAAACAACCCTTTAGAGAGTAAGTAAGTACTGAACTAACAATAAACGCTAACAAGTGCTTTATCATCAACACTTCTTGTGCCTTCCTCCTCCTGTACAATAATACTTTACTACTTAATCATTCAGCTATAATATTAGAATTGCATGCTGCATGTGGAGCTTAACATCTCACGATACAAAAGAAAAGTTAAACTGTTTAATCGCACGGGGGAAGATGAGACACAGCTTTGTTAATCAGAGGATAAACGTGAAGTAATCTTGTGCAGAATACGGAGCTCCTGGTGGAGGATTTGATGGAGGAAAGGGAGGCGGAGGCGGTGGTGGTCATCATCATCACGATCACACTCATCACCATCATCACAGCGGTACGCCTAGAGATAACAATGCTTGGAAGAGATTCTTCTTTTACTTAAGGTCCAAGTGTCCAAGTAATGTTTCGTGTTTCAGGTGGAGGAGGTGGAGGTAAAGGCGGAGGTGGAGGAAGCAGTTACGGTGCCCCAGTGGCTTCCAGCTATGGAGCTCCATCGGGTGGATATGGAGGAGGTGGTGGTGGAGGTGGAGACTTTGGAGGTATAGGATATTTGAAGAACGAATCTGGATTTCCTTTGTAGCGTAAGTCATAATGGAATGTGTCGTGTGTCTCCAGGAGGTAAAGGAGGAGGAGGAGGTGGTGGAGGGGGATACGGCGCCCCTGCGGTGTCTTCAAGTTATGGAGCTCCTTCCGGAGGCTACGGAGGAGGAGGTGGAGGTGGAGGAGACTTTGGAGGTTATTTTTATACTTAAGGTGGTTCCCCCAGGGCAGAAGATGTAACATGAGAGGGTGGGTGTTTTTAGGAGGCAAAGGAGGAGGAGGTGGGGGAAGCAGTTACGGTGCCCCAGTGGCTTCCAGCTATGGAGCTCCATCGGGTGGATATGGAGGAGGAGGTGGAGGTGGTGGAGATTTCGGAGGTATTGGTTGTTTCCTATTAGTAGTCTGGACTGGGTAGAGTCAATGAAGTGAGTCAATAATAAGTGAATTGATCTCTCAGGAGGTGGAAAAGGAGGCGGAGGGGGTTATGGAGCCCCAGTAGCGTCAAGTTATGGAGCTCCCTCGGGAGGATATTCCGGTGGAGGAGGAGGAGGAGACTTTGGAGGTAGGAATAATTATCAACATAGTAAATTAGTCTATTGGAAACTTTAGGGATTAACTCTAGTCTATTAAATCTCAGGCGGTGGTAAAGGAGGGGGTGGAGGAGGGGGATACGGTGCCCCTGCAGTGTCTTCAAGCTACGGAGCTCCTTCAGGTGGCTATTCCGGAGGAGGTGGAGGTGGTGGAGACTTTGGAGGTACAAACAGAGACTACGATATGCTTAGGCTTAATTATTATGGTGAATTCATTTGAATGGATTTGGATCTGCAGGAGGTAAAGGAGGTGGCGGAGGCGGTTATGGAGCCCCAGTAGCCTCCAGCTATGGAGCTCCCTCGGGGGGCTATTCCGGTGGAGGTGGAGGAGGGGGAGATTTTGGAGGTACAAATAACTTTAATTACTGGTTATCGTCTCTAAGACCTTCGTCCAATCATCCAATTGATTGATTGATCTCAGGCGGTGGCAAAGGCGGTGGTGGTGGAGGAGGAGGAGGATACGGTGTCCCTGAAGTGTCTTCAAGCTATGGAGCCCCGTCTGGAGGATACGGAGGAGGTGGAGGTGGTGGTGGACACGGAGGTGGTGGACATGGAGGAGGTGGTGGACACGGAGGTGGTGGTGGACACGGAGGAGGTGGTGGACATGGAGGAGGTGGTGGTCACGGAGGTTCATTTTAAGCTTACATGTCCAATATGAATCCCTTGGGTCTGATTAACTTAACGGAAATGGCTGTGATTCTCAGGTGGAAAAGGAGGCGGTGGAGGAGGGAGCTACGGAGCTCCAGTGTCTTCCAGCTACGGAGCTCCTTCAGGTGGCTATTCCGGAGGAGGGGGAGGAGGAGACTTTGGAGGTTACTTCTTTCATCCACTATGAATAGCTTATCTATCACAGATATACATACTTCTCTTTCTAACATAATGAGTAACTTGTAGGTGGCAAAGGAGGAGGAGGAGGAGGAGGAGGAGGTGGTGGATGGATGAAAGGTGGAGGAGGCTACGGAGTCCCGGCAGTGTCCAGCAGCTACGGAGCTCCTTCTGGAGGATACTCCGGAGGAGGTACACTTTCATCTATCCTTCCCATGTGAATTCAGTTTACTAAATATCCCTTCCTCTTAAAGGCGGAGGAGGAGGTGGTGGAGACTTAGGAGGAAGCTACGGTGCTCCTGCAGGTGGGGGAGGTGGAGGAGGGAAAGGCGACGTTGGGGGAAGTTACGGCGCTCCTGCAATTGGAGGAGGTAAGTGTTCATACCAAAAGCCAATAAACGTCAATGAATTCCATTCTAAGAATACTTTTCAGGAGGCGGTGGGGGAGACAGCTACGGAGCTCCAGCCAAAGGAGACTTTGGAGGAGGCGGTGGTGGGGGAAAGGGAGGTGGTGACATAGGATACGCAGTCCCCTCGGCCGGAGGAAGCTACTCAAGCGACTTCGGAGCGAGCGTGGCATACAGTGCCCCTGCGTCCGACTACTCAGGTGGGGGTGAGAAAGGAGGTCTTGGTGGATCCATTATCAGTATTTCATACGGTGATTACCTTGAGCATCATGTTGTTGATACTGACTCCTCAGGTGGAGGAGGAGATTCCTACGGACGCAAGAAGTGATTTCCACACATCAAAAACATACACAACCTCAACACATTCATCCCCACAAAACACACCCACAACTACCCTTCCTTGTCACTGTTAGGTGAATGGGTGAAGAATAGAAGGAGACACACTTTGATACTTTTTTACCCATCAAGAAACAAAACCTTAGTTTCCTTATAATGCAATGTGTTATAGATTGTGTAGATTCAATTATTACATAGTACGAACTATTATGTCAGAGTAAGGTACATTACTAACTAATAGTGTAGTGAGTTATCCGTGTTTACTGGTACGGGTAATAAGTAGCAGTTACCAATCCCTTCAGCCTTCACCTAATCTTAACTTCCGAACATGACTTCGTGAAGCCAACAAAGCAATATACTGTCATTACGATTCTCTAGTCATTAATTGAATTCTTCTAATCTAGAATGCTTTTAGGTATCTATGCTTATGTTTAGTCAGATAACCCTTAATCTTTAGAATCCCAACAACTAACACTAACTTTCCTCAACTTGTTTCAGAGCATTCGTAAAAAGCTACCGACAAGTGGCTCGAATGCATAACCTATGCTATAAAGAGTTTAATGCAAACCTTTTTCTACAATACAAAATGAACTGAATGAACTGATTACAAGCTGAAGTTGAAAATTAAGTTGTAGCTTTTAATTAAGCTGGCTTCATTAATTTGGCACTGAATTTATGTCGCCATTTGGCTGAATAAAGAGTGGATTTAAATACAGAACCAATTAATCAACTTGTCCTATTTCTTCCTTCAGTCTTAAGACCGATATGTTCATTTAATCCGCACTGCATGAACACAAATTAGTAACATATGCAACATTACATCTAAATAAGAATTGAATGATTCCATATTTAACAAGTAAAACGGAGCTCCTCAGCCACAATTAATATTTATTCAAATCGAATTCTTCGTACTTTCATAGGAATGTTTACAAACAAAAATTTTTGTAGCTTCGTCTTTAAAAAAAGAACACGAAAGTCTCTCTGGTGAGTATGTGGCAATGCAGTTTTTAGTAGTTGCTCTGTCACCGATACCACCCACTTACATCATTTACAAACCTCTACAATCTAACAAGTAATTAACTTTACGTATGTTTAGAAAAAGTTCCTGGAGTTCATCAGCGGAGAACCATCGTCAAAGTACATTAGTTTCCAAGTTCTGAATTCGAACAGTTAGGAGGACTGTCCAACTTCACAAAAGTCAAACTCAAATTAATTCTAAAAGTATTAAATACATCCTTGCCTTCTGCTGTAATAATTTAATTAGATATAACAAAGGTAATCAACACAACTTGGTACTTGGAGTACTTCATACTGATTCATAAAAATCACGACAAAATCAGAAATCTCACAATTTTCTCATGACTTCATCTATCTCACACACTCAACGACTTGATAACAACCCTTCAAAATAATAAATGATCACTAACTCTAACCGTTTAGCTTTCTTCAGATTTCCTGTTTCGATTCTCGTTGGGATTTAGCGGGTTAGTTATCAATTATATTTATATTCCTTACACAGTTAATTAAGTCGCATATACTTTATATGGTATTCAATCATCTTCTCTTCCTCTAGTTCATTTTAATCTTAAGCAACTCGTGTCAACCAGTCAGCTTTTTCGTTCAGTTAATAGTTAATTTAATAAATGTCAGATTTCTAGTTGTTGCACGCAGACTCTACTGCCAACGGAAGTGCTGTTGGTTCGTCCAGCTTCAGTTTCTTGGCTGGAGGATGGTCATCTTCTTCTTCTTCTGCTGAGGATGGAGCGCTGATTTTTGCAATACCGTTAAACTTTTCTGTTGCAACTCCATTCTTGTGGTGACCTAAAAATACATTACCTTTATATTAACTTCTATTACGAGCAATATTCTTAAACCAAAGTATTTCATAAATCCCAAATGAAGGATTTAATCGATAAAATACATCGATTTACACTCATTTTGAATTACTTACTTTTAACGAAAGCGTCAACAGAATTGGAATCTTCTCCCTTCTCAGATTCAGTTCCTAAATTAGAATCTTCATTTCCAGTCGCTGTAATACAAATGAAAAAATCAATTACCAAATGCTCAACTTCAATAGTCAGGCAGCTCTGGTTACTGTAGTCAAAATAATTACCTTCACTTGACCCTGCATTGGAAATGTTGGAATTTCCATCTTCACTAAGTATTTTGGAATCAACTGATGAAATAGTTGACCCTAAAGAGTCTTCTTGTACAGCCTGGACTGATTCCTGCACACATGACTGTAATAATATAATAGTTAGTTTAGTACTATCATGTACGTCATACGTGATTAATTTCTCATATTCGTAGAATCTTACTGGAATTGAACCCTCCATTCCAGGGATATTTTTGAGAAGATCAGGTTTGTGGGTTAGGAGAACGTTGTGAGTCCACAAGGCCAACTCGATTTGATGCGGTGTCCATTCGGAGGTGCCTCCTAGTCTCACAACCGCCTGAAAGAATTGGAAACACAAATTATGTTATATTTACACATTCTTTTCTTTTACAGACACCAAAAAACACATATAGCACATGGACTGACCTGCTGAATGTGCTTGAGTAGTTCAAGATATTCCTGCAGCGTGTAATCAATCCCTTCGATTTCAGGAACTGCTGCAAGACATTCATCAGCCATGTAAGCCGCTCGTTCAGGTGCAGCTGCAGTCATTATCGCGGATGCGGTTGCTGGTCCGATTCCCTAAAAGTAAATTCAAAATTGAACAACACTGACTCCAAACGACCGACAAGTATTATTCATTTCTGGAAATAGTAATGTCCAAACGTACCTTGAGATTACAAAGATATTGAATGGCAGCAGCGAGGTCCTCCTTTTTGAAAAGAGCACGGAAGGCTTTCTTGGACTCTTGTTCCACAACACGAGGAGAATTCATTGTTACCAACTCCTTCAGTCGCGGACGGAACTTTCCTCTCTAAATCATAATCAAAACAAATTATTATTCTCCACATCCGCAATACCCTCAAGTAATGTCTTGGCAGTCTTACCGCAAGTTTCCATTTCATACAGGTAACCAATTCATCATGATTAATGAAGGGATCTTTCCCACGAGCCTTTATTTTCCCGGGTAGTTCATTCTGGTACCTGCGGTCAAAGTCAATTTTACATTTAATATCAATCCGTCTCATCCGTTTATATCTTTGTGTATTCATTATTAAAACCCTAAGAGACCTCAGTCAGTATTGCCCTTCAAACGTCCTACAAGAATATCATGCCTAATGCCTACGATAACCCCTTAAATTCCCGTACACCCGTAAGTACCATTCAGGTCAGCTCGAGAGAAAGTCATTTACTCATCCATTTAGCAATTTAGCTATTCGATGACTACACCATACCATATCACCATCACGAAAACTCTAGGAAGGAAGTCTGACTCAGCCAGTCAGTAGCTTGTTACTTGTAAGTCTTTCGTAAGGAGAATTTTTTGCACATGAAATAGTGTGACGAACAGACTCATGATTATTCTCTTGCATGTGAATCTACCAAATGAGCAGGATTTCATTCACCACACTCATATTAACCATCCATATATGCGATACATGTGATTACCACAGAGTCAGCACACAGCCAGAGGTTCTCTCCTTGCTTCTCAACCAACTACTTTTCTGCTACTTCTCCTCTACAGTTCCAATCATACAAAAACAACTTTTCCTCCTGAAAGGAGAAAGTAATACAAGTCGCATCCCCAACTCTCCGCTCATAATGATTTTGGTGAAAGGCGCACGTGGACCATCAGCAGATGTGATTTAGTCTATTGTAGTTTAACTAAATCACAATTAAAACTAAATGGCTCTTCGAATGCCTATATACTACCTTACTACCTATAAAAGTGGGTTGTGTGTGGGATGGGAAAGAAACTGTGTACGTGAGTTTTGTTCGCGTTGCTCGTGTGTTCGTCATGATGATGATGATGCTTGGCTTGGTATATTTCGTAGTTCGTAGAGTTTGGTTGGGGACGACGACGAGGGAAGGAGAGAGAAGGAGAATATAAGGGGATTCTTTATCGAATATCCAACTTGGTTCCTGCTGGTTTGGCTGCTTCTACTTCGTATTTCGTATTAGCCTTATGTATAATACTCTCTGAACTTCTCTCTTGCCATCAAGCTCAGTTTTTACATGAGAATCCTCCATAAGGCTCTCCAACTTTCAGCCATGGCCATATGACTCTTCTCTGCTTGATTCTGCTACCTCTGTCTCTGTCTACCACAGAAGAACCACCACCAGCACCACATCTCTTCTACATGTACTTCTCTTCTACTCTGTATACGTGAAACATGAATATGATGATGATGGCGATGCGATGATGTTGCGAAACATCTCAAAAATCACGATGAACAATGAAATAATTCGCTTTCCACACACAAACCACCACACATAGTGCCTACTGTCCATAAACTGGAGATTAAAAGAGAAATTCCTCTCGTTAAACTGCTTACACTCCTTGCAACTTGTCTCTCTCTCTCTCTTAACTCTCTCTACTACTTCGATTAACATGAAATTCGATGAGAGACCTTCCTCGGAAATGCACACTCCATTCACTATTCGTGCGATCTTCAACTTAACTCTGTCGGAGGGAAATAACTCGTCCGTCACTCTGTCTATCTGGTATATATCTACACTAATGCTAACTTTAACCATTTCCCATTAATAATCACCTCACTTATACTCTGTCTATTGCATGCAGTCTATCTATATGTAAACTCACTAAACTAATGTCTAACCAGACTTGATTAATCTCTAATCCTGTAACTATTCTATATATTCAGTATTGTCTACCCTCCACCTTTTCTTCCATATGCGTGTCTTTCTCATTTATTCCTGCACAGTTATTTTTCAATTCCTTCCAAATTGCTTCAACTAAATTATCAGAAGCTCCGTCTAAACCCATTAGCTTAAGTGTCCTCAGCTGAGTACCTCAGTATAGAGTAAATACCCTTTAAATCGGTCTCCAAACCCAAAGACTTTATATAGAATCTAAATCTGTCAATACATTAACCTTCCTTCACTTTCCATCTTCCCAAATCTGAATCTACATCATTTCAAATATTCCTGTCTGTGCAACTTTTCCCAGAAGATACGAATTATTCCACATCAGAATAATTTCATCTCCACTTACTATTCAACTTATCCAGGCCAAACAAGCCTCACAAAGTAAGTTGCTGTAAATCCCAAACTAAACCTTTCATGTGGCCCATACTGACAATCTCGGTAACTTTGTAATATTCTGTACATTTAAAACATCAATACTCACACACACATAGTGCGCGATCTTATCTGCAAAAATTTGTACAACACACACCGCACATTCTGAATGACTCCCCTTCTTCTCAATGGAACTACACAATATGCAACAACACACTCAAATAAATATTCAGCCCATGTGCTTTTCTAAAACCCAAGCTGACCTGGAGGAAAAGTCTTGTCAAGTTCATCTCTACCCAATTATATTGTGTAACATCTTCAAAACACAATAAAACATTCTCTGCTTTCGTCTCTTTTAATTTCTAAAGTTCTATTTTCTTCCACTTCTATTGCTTAACCTTTTTCTATTTCTCCTTCATAAATCATAAATATATCCTTCCTTCCTTCTCCCTTAAATCGCAATAAAATATCTTATTAATACACATTTAAGCAAACACTTACCACTGGTCCAGTTTAATAAGTTCCTGAGGTTTCTTGGACTTGGACTCAGCCTTAATTTTCAGAGCTTCATCGTACAGCCCCAACACATACCTGTAAAAATAACATTAAAATATAAAATACATAAATATCCTAGACTTCGTATAAAATCAAATCACAAAGAATTCCCATATATCCCATTCATAAATCCACCCCAATTTCACTCTAAACAACAAACACACACACACAAACGCCTCTCTTCCTCATTAAGGTGTATCAATAACTAAACAACTTTTCATTTTCCAGACTCAATCATAATATATACAAGCCTACAAATACAAAAGCCATAATATTAATACGGAACCACCACCACCACCACCAAAGACTATATCACTTGATCACCACCACCACCACTTCTCAATAAAATACCTCTCTCATGCACTTTTGCATCGCAATGCACCGTGTCTCCTCACTTTCCTCGCAAACACACACACACACGCATATCCGTATGTACAAAACTAAAAAATGCAAAATCTCTCACTCCAGAGAGAAAGCCTTTGACCACCACCACCACCGCCGCCGCCGTCCAGTCCTCCTCATCTCTCCATACCACCTTTTAATACAAAACTTTTTCTTACCTGAACTGCGGAGGAGATCCTTTTGCAAGGAAAGCAGCTGTGGTGATCTCACTCATCTCTTCCGACAAAACTCTTGTCATTATATGTAAAGAATATCTTCCACTGATAACCTTCCTCCCCACACACAATACACAACGTTTAATCCCTCACACACAATTAATAACTCTCAAGGACCTCCTTCTATTAATATGTGTTTTAAATTGGTGGAGAAAGCGGCGACGACAAAGGCCGGAAGAACGTGAGAATTAAGGAGAGTGTCTCACAAGAGAACACACACTGGAGTACGCGAATTAAATGTCAGAGAGAAAGAAGTCCCGTTTGACAGTGAGTTCTGCATCCACCCAGCACAGGAGAGAGAATATTTTATTGAGGCAGCAGACTTGGGTAAGCAGCGAGTTGGTTCTCTCGTCGTCGGGTTGGGTTTTCTACACATAAGGAATACATAGAGTGAAGCCTTTAGTAGTTGCTGTATTATTATATGTAGTTGGGCTGTGTGTGCGGATCGAAGGGAAGAAGGGTAAAAAGGAGAAAGACGTTCCCTACCATTTACCATCGAGTGAGGCATAGAGAGACTACTCTTCCAATGGTACAAAACTACCACTGCTGGGCTATTGAGACTCTGACGCTACATAGAATAGAAGTAGAGGGTCGTTGTATTCCCAATGAAATTGAACCAGAGATAAAAACCTTATACGAAGAATACGAACCACCACCATCATCATCACCAGACACGCCGTAGCACCACCACCACCATTTATTCTTTCCATGTAAACTTCTTCTCTAGACTCTCATACTATTTAGTACCTAAGGACATGGGAACATTCATCTACTGCTTAGAGGGAGTATACATCAACTACTGCACTTTATTACACGTGCCCTTTGACCTGACCTCTCTCTTTGTTCTTGCGCTGTATAATAGAAGGCTCCGAGATCGCTGTGTGAATATCATTTAACCGATTTCATAGACGGAGGAGTGAGGAGCAGAGAAGAAACAAGGAGCGTCGATATGGGGAGTCATATGAAAGTAGACCTGGTGGTGGTGGATTCGTGTGGAGTGGATGATGATGGTGACGCGTTTTCCTTCAACATTTGTTCCACTATCGTTCGCTGAGGCCTGAGTAAGCAGGATGTGAGTTTGGCCAAGAGCTAAATAACATGTATAATATGGATTGAACAATCTCTCCTCGTCATGCCATCAGCCCATGGCAAAGCACCACCATTCCTTCCTTCACTTGAGTCGACTCGACGGATACAAATTCTAATGTTTCCCCTCCTGCACAAAAAAGTTACTCAAATAAAACTCTGCAGCTACCACTGCTGCTGCTGCTACGTCGTCGTCCAAGTCTTCGTCGCATGTAATCCTACCCAGCACACAGTTTTGCCCAGCCATACACATTCTACCATTTCTACCTAAACTCTCACACTAAACTCCATCCAACTGAGCTGCCTTTCCTTTCAAGTTTCAATGCTCTTCACTCCTGCCCCTGCTGCTCTGTTACTTTTATACTTCTGCTTTGTATTTTGTGCTCAATTCCAACCAAAGGATTTCTCATCGTTATTTCACAAATCCACCGTGTGTGGATGGAATTTCTGTCTCCTTCACTTATTCAATGTTATAACCAGGGCCGTAGGTTGTATTATGGAATACTGTATGAATGGTTTCTAACATTCTAACTTAAAATCTTATCATCAATTGAGTCTAATAGCCCCATATTAGGTTCTCAGTGTTCTCACATGTAACTCCGTGTGCTAATACCGTTTCCTTAATTATATTCCTGGCAGAAATTCGAAAATGCTAATGCTCTAAGCCTAAACATGCCCTGTTGTACATGTATATGTGTATTAAAGGTAAAGCTTCAAGTTTTAAAGCGTCGTAAAACTCATATAAGTATTATACAGTTTGTTTTACGAACAAGCCCCGAATTTCGGGGTTTAATACGTACACAACTTAAGCAAAGAGCTGTACAACTGTACAACTCGGAGTTAAGTAATTACCCTTCTACAGAAAAGTTAAAAGCAAGCCTTTCCCTCTGTGTCACACTTGACAGCCTGATCTCAACTGAGACACGAATACTAGGGACTGCACTTCAAATAATATTCTTATTTTGTGTGTATCATGAACTCTTTGATTTTTGCACATATTTGTCAGTGTGTCTCACTTCCACACTGCAGACAGAGGATCACAAGCGATAGTTTCCCGTAACACTTTTTCTCGTAAATCTCATTCATACACATTATACTCACGCAAGGGTCTCCTCGTCTCTGCCTCTCTTTCAGCCTAAACCTAAGATGAGACTGATTCCCAGTTTATCCGATCGCAAGTAATCATCAACATTTTATACTGAAACTCCTCTGACCCAAGACAACTATCATTTCCATGCTCCGTGTTATTTGGTGAACAAAAAGACTAGAAGACCATGTGCTCAGTAAGCTTCTTTCTTCCATCAACTCTATTTGTACTCTTCACAACCTCAGAGAGACGTCTTTCCGGCTTTCCTCTTCAATGAACTCTCAATGTGCGTTTGAAGGACTTCTTTTCCCTGTGGTGGTCTTTAGGTTCAAAAGTCTACTTGATCTTTTTTCAATAGCTGGCTTTGGTTTCAAGTGGAACAGACAAAACTGCGTGATCTCTACAAGTCTACTGGCAACTTAGTGACAACTGGGTAGTTCAAATGATTTAACAATATATTTAGTCTATCATATGTGAAGACCCAAAGGCCTAGTAGACTGTTGTTGAAGTTCATGAACCAATCTTCAGAGATAATATTAGTGTGAAGAGATAAATTGTTGTTGAAAAGCAATTGTAGGACCGCGGTTTATTCATTATCTTTGTCAGCACACGATTCTCATTCTCATTTAACATCATGAATATAATATTTAGTGTCCACGATAATAATTCGTTTTTTAAACTCCACTTTCGAAATACAGGAGGAATGTCAAGACAAACACGAAAAAAGTTAATATTATTTAGAATTCTCGCTCGCTCTGCATATCTTCTCAATTAGTCACTCGAAATAAATTGAACAAAAATCGCGCACTTGTCTCATAACAATATAATAATAAAATCTACTTCAAAGCGCCGCATTTTCTAATCGTAATCCGCTTCGTGGGATTTCCTGAAGGGTCACCGCACTCGGAGATCTTGTCGACGATCTCAATCCCTTCGAGGATGTGTCCGAAGATACCTGTGAAACCCGGCATGTCTTGGAGGATGATGCGAAACTGCGACCCAACCAGCCCTTTCGAGTCATGACGTTTTTGCGTACGGCGCATTCCGATCGCGCCTCGTACGGCTGGCAGTCGCGTATCTTCAGGCATGAACAGCCCTTCTTCGTATATTGAATGTCCTCCTCGCCCGTTGTTATGCTCGAAGTCTCCCGTTATGACCTTTAACAGTAAAAACAACCCATGTGAACCTGTACAACAACATCCTGTTCCTCTGTGAGGCTCCTGTAATTCATTGTTGTGTACTAACCGACTCGCCCTTCCAGCACTGGAACACAACACATCCTTGGAACCCAAACCCTCTCTCCTTCGTCGACAGCGCCTTGAAGTTTTCGCACATTCGAGGGGCGACGTCCGGACGAGTTTCGATGATTATACGTCCGAGAGGAACACCTTGGATGTCCATGTCAAAATAAAAGCGAGGCCCGGACACCGCCCCCAGACTCAAGGTTGTCGGAGAGTACTTGGGCGGAGATATCAACGCCTTGTTCTGACTACTCTTGAGTATCCCGTTCCCTCCGTTCGAGTATGGGAATCCGTTCAACCCCAGTTTGGCCGACGTATAATTATGGATTAACCTAAGGGTCTCAATGTTAGAACTTGAACCGGCTGCGTACAACGGAGACACCTGTAAAACCCAACAACACATTAATTACCCTCCATATTATCAACACCTCAAACTCATTGAATTAAATTGTAAATCACTTACGCTAACCATCGCTCGGAACAAACAGTTTTCGAGTTGTTGCTTGCGACACGTAAGGGAGGAGCAAAGGGCGGAAAGGTGGGTAAGGGACTCAGCGTTGTGGTTGGCGAGGGACTTGCGCGCAGAGGTAAGAAGGTCGTGCACTTGAGGCAACTCCGAGAACACAGACAAGCCTGACACCAGCTCATCCTCGAGATCCCTCTTCGCCTGATTCAGCGCGTCGATTATCTTCATCACCACGTCTTGTTGGTTCCTCTCCACGCGGTAAACTTCATTTAACAACTTCCCCAGGTTTAGCGTCTCCGCCTCAAGCGTCGTCGTCAGCGACTCACTCACTTCCTTTATTGTACGCGTATTATGACCTCGCGCCGCATGTTCCTATGCACAAAAAACCCCCCGATTAATAAACAATCCCCTCCTCCACTTAATCACAATATTTACAATATTTAAATCTTATTACCTGCGTGCAAACTCTGCACAACAATTTGGAACACACCTCACACCAGCACACATGTGGCATGGCATGAATCGAACACGACGCTTGGGGTCCTCCTCCACCTCCTCCTCCATTCATAACAACTCCATTAGTGACTCCTCCATTACTGAGGTGGTTGTTGGGGGGAGGAACGCCGTACTCGTCGAGTCTCCAACCCCCCACGAGCGACAGAAGCGAGTCCGCCTCGTCCTCCGACCATCCGTTGTTCCCCTTCTCCTCCGCCGCGCTCCCCATCCCTCCTCCTCCGTTCAGCACACCCAAAATCTCGCTTGTCTCCACCTGCAATCCACCACAAACACTTAATCACTTGTAATTATAAATAACTACTCCCTCCATGATCACCGGCGGGGCACTTCGAGAGAACAACCCGCCACCTTGTTCATGGACACCACCACCATCATCACCACCACCACCACCACTCCTCCGGAAAAATCAATAAAGTATCCCGGCGGCATGGCTTATTATTGAGAAGTGACCGGACATACCACCAAAGTGCCCATGCTGCTGTTGTTCTTGCAGCAACCTCCACTTAAACTACGAGTTGTTGTAGGGAGCTGCTGGAGTATTATCACTGAGAAGGGACTGCAGCACTGAAACCGGCAGTCGCTGCTGTGCAATGCCGGCAACACTTGTGGCCACCACCAGCTACTCACACCGTATCACATACAATGCTGATGATGGTGGTGGTGGTGGTCGACAAATGATGGTGTGGATGAATGAATGGGAGTCACGAGGGAGACCGCCTCACTTATCCTTTTACCTTTGGGTGGGAGGTCCTGGTCCACGTGGGTCAAATGAATTCTCCGCGGCGACCTACCGGAACGGTCACGACCATTTAAAACACCGAAAACACGATTTTTTGCACGGAGTGAGCTGCTTCCCCAGCCGAGTTTTACGCGGCACCAAACTCCACTGGCCACACGCCACCTCCTCAGACGGAACGAGGGCTCTGCCACGCACCCGCCCTAGCTGCCCCGCACCAGGGCCGGATCCTCCTTAATCTTCCTTCTTATGTACAGATCTCAAAAGACTATTAATAGCACTCTGGACCTGTGGAGGACTCTTTTGTCTTTATCGTCCTGTTGTAATAGTAGTAGTACTCGTCACCAGCATTAACAACCCGTTTGTACGCTTGGCCTCAATTACTAGAATCTTTTCTTCTTCCTGTAACATAAGATTTGAAATTATTATTTGTTTAATCTAGATTGAATTGAATGTTTAATTAACTTACCAGTCTAGATAATACTTTACTGCATGCCCTTGAATTAATTGTGATTCTGATACTGACCATTATAATTATTACGATGGGGTTAAAGTGAATTATTAAGTTTAATGAATGAGCAGTTATATTACGGTATTCGGGAACACCTGATTATGTGTGAATGGTTTGAAGGTCACGGGTGAAGTGAGCCTAAAGAATTGGGATACTGTAGACTGGACTTTTATATTGAGTTTAGAGACAGTTAGTTGAAGGGAGTTAAGTCAAAAGGTTCATAATTCATGTGAACTTTGAATGGTTTAAAGTATTTTTCTACTAAAAATAAATACCTTACGGATATTTTTCTTAGAACAGTCCTTGAGATTAAGACCTTTTCTAATTTTAGAATATCTTCTGGACCTTCTGAACATTCAAATAAAACGAAGTATGCAGACATGCATGAGAAATTCTCGGTAATACGGATAACAATACCGTTTAGAATCACAGGCAGGAGCCTCGTGATATTTAATACATCTCATAAACTGCAGTTCAAATTTTTCCAACCATTTCCACCCTTTTTCCAAGAAATTAGACCGAATTAAACCACTCGGCTAATAAACTCCTACTCCGCTATTTAAGGGCGACAAAGCAGAGACGCCACTGGGCGAAACAGCTGTGCGTAGCAAAAGGCGGGGCGGCGAGGGGGAAGCCACGGCATGGCGGGTCTGCTTAGTGGCCCAAGCCCCTCTATTCACCTCCACGAAAAAAAACTGTCTGGCTGGATTTTCTCCACAGGGGCAATGAGAAGGGGTGTGACCTTTTCCTATCCTCCAGGTCATCCTTCTTCTCATCCTTCTTAAACATTCTCCATGACCCATCTCCCCCATACATGTTACAGGGACCCTTCAAAAGATCCAGTGAAACTGCACGTGTGTGTGAGAGAGCCTTAGTGGCCCACACTCCACCACCACACACACGTCTCATTCATTCATCTCCTCCTTGTCACTACTACTACTACTACGCTACTTACTATTACTACTACTCCCCGCGTGCACTTTTACTACGAGTCAAAAAAGTTTCCTAAAAACTACCTCACACGAATATATATCCGTATTAAAAGCCTTTTGATACAAATATGCACCCAATGAATGTGTAGTAGTGGTAGTAGTGGTTGAGAGGTGTGGAAGCAATAAACTATGCGAAATGAAGAGACGACGAGGGTCTCTCTCTCGATGATCACCCAACTGACAAGAAAAACCAAAGGAAAGAAGGCCAGAAGAGAGCTGATGATCATTAGTATTTGGGATACACGGAATCTTTACTGGATGAATGGATCGAATTCATAATTATTGAGGTGGTAGTATATTATCAGTACACACGGAGCATGTTCAACGAAACTACCTCTATGTTCGCCTACAGACGTAAATCCCAGCCCGTACGCAATGTGTAGATCACAAGAAATAATCACAGTAGGATATGGTATTATGTACACCAGGAGATCATGTTCTTTTCATAAAAGGGAAGTATATTTAAAGAGGGACATATGGGATATGTGTACCGTTTTAATGAGAGTAAATAGAAAACAAGTAAATTCCATGAATGAATGGGTATTCACAATTCCTGACCAAATGCTACGAGGTGTATAAATATTATGTGTATGTGTACTGCTTAGTACTCTTCAGGGTCAGCAGCTCATTATGGGAATAAACTCTTCCAGTACACCAATAAAGTGTAAATATGTCATTGACGGAGTGAAAAGGAAAAGTGCTCGAGATTGGAGGAGTTTTTACGTGTGAATGTGATTCATTCATGAGTGCTTACTGCTTATTGCATTTGTGTAAAATGCAAACTTGGGTAGTAAAGGGAAAAAGCTCTCAAACTCTTAAGAGTCGAGTGTTTGTGTGCATTTTGCTTCTCTCCCTTTCACTGAAACCTATGCATCTTGCATGTTTTGGAGAAGTGGCTACAGATATGGGACTTTTGGGACAATAATGAGATTGCGTCCATAACCTTCCTTTACGCAATTCCGTATGATTCAATAGTTGAGCTTCTTCTCAGAAACCTACCTGATATGCGTAGTACACACACTGCTCGGGTAAAAGTTTCCAACATCCCTTATACCAAATCTGTACCGTGTAGCACGTTACATTATTTCGTTACTACCCTGTATTCCAGTTTATCCAGACGAGTAATGTATATACATACATATCTATTTCTGCGCTCCAGTCTTCTGCTGCAGCCTACATTATTCTGACGCAACGACGGTTGGACGGTTCAGTCAATGAAAATATCCGGGAGAAACAGAACAGAGTGACATTTAAGCTCATTGAGCGTGTAGGCGTGAATTCATATGTGCTCACCGGAACATGGGAATATTTACGACTGACGAGGGTTATGTTCTTGGAACTTTATTCATTGCTTTCGTGCTCTCTGCTCTACTGATGTGTTCTTTAATACTGTTTATGTATTTGTATGAACGTATCCAGTGAATATAAACACGAAGGATTAGTCGGAAAGTCAAGGCTGCCTTCTATCTTCCATCGTGTTTGCATTTAGATTTTAAACTGATGAAAAGTACTTTCAGGCATTTCCTGTCACAGCATCCGCTCCCTTTCTTCTTTGCTGCACTTTTCTCTTAAATTCTATTTCATGGGCTTCTCAACAAGGCATTATTTTTATGTTCTGTGTCAACTTCTTCTCTCATGTTCTGTCAGATTTATTGTAAGATTTATTATGAGAATTTACGTGTCTATTTCAGCCTCTTTTGCAAAATTACTATTCTGATTCTCTTGCACCATTATTAGTCTTTACAACTCTACAAGGCTGATTTGGGATGCACTAAACTTTTATGAGTGTGTCAGAATAATCCGCAATCTGAAAACTTGTCTTTTATTTTTTTTAAATCAAGCGTTTAATAGAATAACAATGATTCTCCTATTATCTTATTAATTCCATCGTTTTTCTAAAGGAGTTTCATAATAAATAATAAATTAACAGTGAAAAATAAATGATTTGCGTATAGTTGGATAATCCACTTGATTAATTTATGACCTGTTCTGACTTCAAACGCCACGGTTGGGTTAAATAATGCGAAATATATTAAACGTTATTGTAAGACATGAATGAAACGGCAGAAGAGACGCCGGCAGACAGTTTATATCATCTGCATGTGTCCCATAAGTCCCATTGTAAGTTATGCATGAGCTGAGATGATGAATTAATGGGAATGACAACGACCCTCACAAAGTTATGCAGATATTCTTATTTGAATTAATGAATTAATCTTCCTAGCTTACATGCAACTTGCCTTTGGTCTCCTATTCTTCATTACCAAGTGTAATACTGCAGCAATGGTCACTCGATACTTGAAAAAGTTGAATGAACAACAGAACAATGCAGAATACAGGCAAATGTCATCTCTCCATTAGGTCTTTTGGCTCATCTTGTCATTAATTGCTTAATCGTTTTTGCGCTTAAGAAACAACAGTACACAACACTAAATTATTGTGTTGCTGTAATTCATACTAACCAAAAAACCTGTTGCATTTCATTGCACACACGGACCGGCTGAAGAAGAAATCTGATTTATAGCTGTGTGTGTATGTGTGTGTGGTTAGGCAATCTTTTAGTCTGTCTTTTAAGTTTCAGGTCATCTTTTCGGAATGTCATTCGCATATTTCGCATTCCATATGTTCGCCAATCTTCATACTTTTCTGACCAACCAAGTTTTTATTTTTATATAAACTATAACAACAAAACTGTATTTACGTTCTGATCATTTTTCGCGTGCAATAAAACACACACTAGTTTTTATTGAGTCCTTAGTTAACCTACGGCTTCCCAGTATTAAGAATCATCACTATTTTAATTTAGTTGTGGTTTTTCAATAGTTTCTATCGGTTTGTATTAAAAAATCTACAAGAAAAACCTTCCCGGGGCTCCTTGAGACTCTCATGCTTAATAAAAAATAAAATAATACAATCTGCTTACAAGAATTCACGCATAAATTCTAACTTTTTATAGTACACATTTTCTTTATTGGCTATAACCAAATAAAGCTATTAAAATACCAACTAAATGAA
Source organism: Isotomurus graminis (assembly GCA_034696565.1). Lineage (NCBI taxonomy): Eukaryota > Metazoa > Arthropoda > Collembola > Entomobryomorpha > Isotomidae > Isotomurus > Isotomurus graminis. The sequence continues at coordinate 3,284 of JAQGAB010000554.1, read as the reverse complement.
CACCGGCAGTAAAAAGTACAACAAAACTTAGACATTTAATTTTTATTTCCAATATTTGTGCAGAACTTTTACTACATTACAAAAGAAGTACAAAGACAAGGCAACAAACATCTCGCTTAATTCAAGAAGAACTCGTCATTCTTTCCGTGTAGTGTCCTGCAGAAGAGAAGACCTACATAAGACAAGAATTACAACAGGTAGGACCACTAAAAAGCACTTACACTACCAGATGCGGTTTTTCGAAAGTCATCAAGTTGAATTCGTGATTCAACTACACCAAAATTTTAAGAATATTCAACCAGTTTCCTTTATCACTTCCTTTGTAAATATACAATAAATACATTTCAATCTGAGATTTATTAAACTATAAAGGCAATTCAATCCATCACTTGCTTAATACTTAATACTTTCCCTATATAATGCATACATGTTCACACTTGGTATATATATTCCCAATACAAACTACATCTGACAGATTAAAGCAACTCTTCGTCATCATCACGGAATTTAAGTAACACACGGCAATCTCCTTTGTAGATAATCACTTCTTATTCTTTACTTATGTTTGTTTGACTGAATATGAATGAACGAAGCCATACGCATAACACACAGTCGTATGCTTTCTTAGGTTACTTCTAAGCCCAATATTAATCTTGATTCTATGTTATACCCATGCACTCTCTCTGTGATCTAAGCTGGTGATGAAAAATACGTGTTTGAAATCCCGAATGGTAAACACACCCAATTTTCCTTCATTAAACTTATACTCATAAACTTCTTTGGCATCTGTTCCGTGTATTCCTCTCACTATCTAAACTTCGTTAAGACTCACATTAGATTCATCTCCAAAAGTTTCCCCTCTTCCTCATCATGTACAAAGAAAAATCAAGGTAACTTTGCGGTGGTAATTGTACACTGTGGAAGTGGTTGTCCACGAAGACCCAAGAAGATAATGAAGGAAAGATGACTAGCTGATGATTATGCATGATGAGAAGAATATCTGTAATTCAAAAGGACACGAAGAAATTCCAGACTGTACAATGAATCCTCGACACCCATGCATAACATTAACCCAAGGAACCGAAGCAGCGTCTAATCCTCTCTTCGTATCATAATGTTGAGCATTTTATCATCTCAAGAAATCATCTTTTGTCCCACAGTATCAACATAAACTCGCATTCTTGCGTATGTGATGATTTCAGTCCAAATCCTGTAGGCTAAAAGCTTAAAAGAAGAGCCCTCTTAAAATCTCAAAGTCTGCGTCCATCCGATTCACCATTTTTTACAGGCACACACACACTATAGGCTGTATTTACAGTCTTAATTTAAAAAAGAATGAAGAATAGCCTAAGGGACCTGAGAAAGAAAGGGAGCTCCTCGGCATTTCATCCAAACATAGTATTCCATACAATCAAAAAAGGTTCTTCAGATGGAAACATATGATACACAATATATGAGACTGTGAAACCCGGTCTGCTTACACTCCTTCCTCCGTTTGTGTCTTGAAGACTTGAAGTCAAAAAGCATTTCTTTCCTTAGGCAATCTTATTTTACCAGGAGAGTCTTCTCTTAAGCACATTCTTGTGTATTCTATATACTCAGCTATCCACGTACAAGTTTAATCAAACATCCCCCAGTCCATTCCTCTCTCTCTACCAAGATAATTCTTCTCACCTCCATAAGGGGTTTCAAAATGCTCTGTGCATTAAGACTTGTATATAAGTACAATGCTCACGTATGTATTCTTTAGGGTGGTTCTTGAGGGATGTGGAACAACCTTTCCTTCGCTTAGCTCTGCAGTGTATAACTGCTTCTAATGAAAAGTAGATATTGTCTTGTGTACCTGGCATACCTAAACTTTAGTTTGTAAGAAAGGCACCTGACAGACCTGCTTCTTCCGTGTAAAGCTGCTGCAGCATCTCACCAGTTCTTCTGTGTGAGCAACTACATTCCTTTTCCACCAACAAGTGTGGATATGGTAAAAACTCCCTGACTTTTCTTGAGGTCAACCAAACCTATCAAACCTGCTTGGAAATTCAAAGTCCTTCATTTAATTGAGGATTCAACCCAATAGTCCAGTATAATCTTTGGCTATAGCAGTACACCAGGAGATCAATGACAAGACACACACGACTCCCCGCATTTCTACAGTTGCTCATATCATTAACACCACACAAAGTGTTTTCCAATTTCATACGGATTTACAATCACTAGACTCTTAATTCCTAATTGGCTACTTATCCCGTATATACTCAAGTTCCCCCAAGGTGGATTGTTTTTAACATAATCTTCTCAAGACTCGCATGGAGGATATTAGGAAGAAATTATTCTTAACCACGCAGGAATGAAAGGAAGTGTTTATTAAAGCGTTCTTCTTGGGTAACGAGGTGAAAAACTTGTGTGTCACAAACTGTCATAACCTCTGCAGAATTCTTTTACATTTATGGTCTTCCAAGGAGTGTAAAAGTGTATCCGGGTGTCGTGATCTACAGTGTGTGCTTGTGTTCATTCGTTTAAGTATTCGTATTATTAATTAACTTCAATCAATCATCATGACTTGTTCAGCTGTGACCCTTAGTTTAGCAACGATAGCTGCTGTAGTCAGTGTAGCTCTGTTGGCCATTGCTTTCTCTACTGACAATTGGATCAAAATTGAAGTCAAGAGGAGTAAAATTCAGGTAAATTGAAGTTTAGTATCTCTTATTCCAAGTTACAGAGATTCGGACAGTATTCTTTTAAATCCCTGAATATTCCTTTCAATGTCATCGCATGTCAAATGCAACACTACTCACCACAGAAGGTGCACTCAGCCCCAATGCACATTTACATTAAAGTTAATATATTCATGCATCCTAAATGGTTGGGTGAGTTGACTCATCACATCTTCATAACCTCTCAACCTACAAGTTATGTGCTCCCCTTCTGCTTCTTGGCTTAATGAATGACGGACCAATTTCTTAAAAATGGACAAATAGCCATTTGTATTCTAACCCTACAAACGCCTATATATCTATCTATTATTATATTCATATATATATAATCTGAATACCCTTCAATCTGAATCATGAGCGTATGAAAACCCAATCATTAATTTGCTACGTGCAATAACAGAGATGTGAATTAAGAATAGGACAATCAGGATGAACAATTGGAGCTGTTTGAAAAAATTGACCCAATTGAGTCCATTGTTGAATCACATCGCATGCACCTCAACGACACTTCACTACATCGTCTCTTTTGAATTCTTCAACATCTCCTTCATCGTCTCCTTGCACAGAGTCTTC
>JAQGAB010000553.1:0-25252 GCA_034696565.1 Isotomurus graminis | reverse complement strand
ATATAATACTAGATGACACCTGCAACATCTTTGATCTTTCTTCAAGTAGCTTTCTGCTTTTCTTAAATCAAGTAACGCAAATAAAACATAACCCAAGAACTAACATTAGCTCCATCCGTTTGTTCTCAGGAGTTCACGAACCTTTCACTCAGGCGAGTTCAAGATGCGATTTCAACCAGCTTGAGTTGCGTATAGATATTCGCACTGTGATCTTGCTTCGAGGAACAAAAAGGAATAAAGTGAACACAGAGACACTTGACACATATTCCACTTTGGCAAAGGTGACATGACTCATGCACCTTCATCTGCAGAGAATGACACGCCATTTACTCCATCGACAAGAGCCTTTCACAGTTAAATAAATCCTCATGTGTGGAATTTACTGATGAAGTTCCTCTATCCTAAAATCAAACTTAATCGAATTTGAAAGTACAGAGGAGACCATGAGCCATGAGTTTTGGTAGTAAACTTGCATATTAAACGTAGTTTGTCCTGTGAAATGCAGCCAGAGGGACTTTACTCCACTCAAGGGTCTCGAGTATCCTCAATTTTTAATTAAGACGGGTTAATGGATGCATTTATTAGGGTGCATTATTGGGTTACTTAATGGCACGTTATTTTTGTCCCCTTTCGCCTCATCCGTCTGTATTCTGTAGAGAGTAACTCGTAAAATACTTGCTATTTTCTAAAAGACCAATGGAAAGTGGAAAGTCCATTGGGAGCTGAATGTGCAAAGCCCTTTCCCCGTACTCAATATATAACCATCATCTCAGTTCAACACCAATAAAAATTCTTCGAATGATACGGACCATTGTAATTACTAGAGAGCTTAGCACTCCTTAAATCCATCTGATTGAGAACGTGTGTCTATTGGTTTCAAAATTAAAGTTCAAGAATACTACACTACAAACGTGTTTACACTAAAAACTACACTACGTGTTTAAAAAAAACAGATGAGACTGGTAGGCTCTGAGATAATGTTTCATTTCAATCATCGTGGATTTAAGTCTTATTCTTTTCCTCGTTTTGATTCCTTGTTGTTTAAAGGTGAACTAGGGTTCTCAAAACGAGAAAGCAAAGGGGTGAGTTTACGTGTCTACCAGCGAGGCAGATCAAACAACAAGAGGATTGAAGAATAGGGTTTCATCATTGGTTTTAGAGAGGATTTGGATTCAAGTGCCAAGGGACTCACATTCGGTTGGGTCAGCTGGAGTCTGAAATTGATATGAACTCCCTTTTGGCTTAAACAAACATGAGGATCTCCCTGGTACAAAATAAATACAATTCACCACCACTCACTACGTTATCACATTTACTCAGATGGAAGCAAATAAGTGTATAAGGGAGCTTGACAAACCCCGTCAGGATTTCATCTTCTGCTTTTGAAGATTGAAAACAACTTCACAACATTTTCCTCGAAAGCTCAAATCCAAAAAGAAATTGCTCGTAATTATTCCGAGACAGTTTTGAACGATTGCTAAAAGTTCTGAGATGTCTGTGTAAAGGAATTTGCACCTATAACCTAAAACCCAATCTCAAATCTGCTAGATAAGCTACCTAAAAGTTCCTCAAACCCCCAACTGCTTCTCAAACAACTGTCATAATCTCAGAGTTTCATTTTTGACTAAGGACAGCATCAGCGCGTAATAGTAATCGGTTTGTTGTGTGTGTGTTATGATGAAGCCTCACCTAAAAGATGTCTGCAAAATTCTCATGAAATTCTCAGCATGAAACTTCACATTTCTTTTTTGTCCAGAATCCACAGTCCGGAATGCTATAAAAGCTTCTTTGGGAGAGACAGAAAACCCAACAGGAGTTTTCAATTTCAGATGGCTTTCTCGTAGTGTGGATATGAGAGAAAGAGTTGGACGAAAATGGCACAAGTGCCGAGAGTTTTGAGTCAATCTATTTTGTTCCGTTTGTACAAGTGAATGTGTACTACAATCGTTTTATTCCTGAACAAGAAATAGAATGGTACATGGCCTTTGACCATTATATTCGTGCCTCTTCACACACACACACCAAAACCTCGATCAGGTCTCTCTGCAATGTGGTGAGAAATAATTTCCGAGAAAAAGGGGACACTTAAATTGACGATTTATTAACTTCAAATCTCACTTTTATTGCGAATGACCAAACCTATTTGACATTCTTATGGCTTTCCTAACAAGAACTTGAGTCCATTAAAGACATGAGCACTTCTTCTGTCACAGTCCCTTTCAACGGTCCTTACTAGAGGATAACCAGACCCTCCCCAAAAGTTCACTTTCAACGCTTAATGAACTATACGGCACACTTGGAACAGAAACGGGGTCACCGTATATTCCATCCACACAGAATGTGTAGCACCAGCCCAGTCACAAATATTATATACAAAAAACATAAAAATTTAATTTAAGTAACTCATTACTTCTACACACACCGCAAGTTATAATGTCGTCAACGACAAGATTACAAATGTTGCGCAGGATGTGAATCTCATTTGGTTATTCATCATTTTTATGAGGAATAATAATCAGGGAGTGTTGGGCAATTCAATAATCGCAAGCAAACTTGCAATATTATTATAAATCCCTTTTACATCAAGAAAGTGAGAAAACAGGTGAAACCTTTTGATTTGTAATCTGTAGTTGGTCCTCTATGGGTTCATATCATCATAAAAATTGTATTCCGTGTCCACAGGGTAGCCTGGGTGTGCGAATGAATTTATGTCAGTATTAAAAATGAGTTAACGCATAATACTAGCGTAGCATCTAATATTAAAAAGCTTTATGCCCTGAGGGAAGGTAACTACACATCTATACGTGTGAAATTCTTCAGACGAATGTGATTCATGATCATTTCACTCTTTGGTTGATAACAGGCAGTACAGCTCGTTATGACCTCTCAAGATTCGCATTGTTCACATATACAATTCGTTTATGACCTTACATGCTTCCAATATGAAAAGTCTGGAGTGCTTTTTGAAACGCCCGTATTTCTCCACCAGAGGATTCATAGTCAACAGTGGTGGTGGTCGAAAGATCCCAGACGCCTTGGCAAGACTGTTAAACGATCCATCGTAATGATTGTAATAATTTGTGTATGGCTACACACACAGACAGGAAGAAACGAGTCAAGTGGATAGCCATGCAAATGAATTTCATCTTGTTGGATACTTGTCAAAGACAGTGGGGAGTCGTCCAGTCAACTCCTTTAAAATTTGTACTAAAGTCACAAACCACTAAGTTGTCATTTACTCTCCATTCCCTCGAGTAATTATTATGACGACATTATACAGAAAGAAAAGGCAATGCAGTAGTTATGTGGTTAGAGTGCACAAGACATTTCTGCACAACTCTTTCTAAAACTCAAGAATTCTCCTTAGTTAAAGTCATCTCTCATCAAAACCAAAATTAATTTCTTTCGGGTTGTTAATTTTCTCCAAGAATATAAGATTTCATCTCTCAACTCTTCTTCGAGAAAAGAAGTTCATTCGTGCTTGAATGATGAAATGATGACTCTGGGACAAACACAGATAAAAACTCCTACTCCTTTGCCTCTTTCTTCTGTGTCCGTCTTTCTTGTGGTTTATCTTGTCAGATTCTTATCCAAAACTCTATTCACTTCTACTCTTTCTAATTCTGACCAGAAGACATGCAAGCCAACTCAAGAACACTCTCGGCTATATCCTTCTTTACTTCTTTAACCCGCAACGTACAAGAAGAAACTTTGCCACACAAATTATTCTATGAATATGCCAAGAGACTTTATTCATTCTTCCTCACTACTTTACCATTTTGTACGCACGAATTTTTCCTAAATGAAATAAAACTCACCAAAGTGTAAGTGAAGTGCATTATTGTCTAACAAGTAAGTTTCAAAAGTTTGTAGAGGACCCGAGAATCTTATTGTTCACACGTACGAGAGTGAGCTTTACATTGCTTCCAAATATCACTGGTAATAATCCTTGGTAATTCGATTCCGCGTCATATAAATGCTTAAATGCTTCAATGTGAACATTCAAATAAATTAAGTATTTTGAGGAAGTGTTTACTTACCAAACTACGACCTGCAATAATCATAATAATATTTTAAATCTCTGAATATTTAATAACTCTCCCTTTTACTTTTTACTTTTGTCACGATTATTAAGAAATCGTATAAATCAAAAGAAAATCTCGTAGGGAGTTATGCAAAAGATTTTACAGCTAATAATTGTAGGTTAAGCGTTCACTACTAAACACTACAAACACACTTACAACTTAACAAATGAAAAAAGTCAATGATGATTATAAACTAAAATCACTACAGAGAATTGACTAAATCTTACATCAAAGTATCAAACAATGACACAATCATAACAGCAACAAAACGTCAAGTATGAATGTGAAGTGGACTAAACTTTCTAATTTGTTTTATCTCATGATAATTTAAAAGATAAGTCCACTCTTCTCCAATGAAGGTGGAGAACAACTTGAGCCTATTCATCCATGGATTTTCAATAAAGAAGTAAATGCGATGGTTTTAACGAGGTAAAGATTTATTAGAATGAAGAATAATGGATTAGTCGTGCAGTTAAAAAGCACTTTATCTCCATAACTAATCTCTCTGTTTGATTCAATACCTCCTTATGCCTTAGTCTCTCTCACTAAATCTTAATTCAACTTGTTTTTATTATTCTAGTGTAATGACTACACGAAAGTTGAGTAATAATAATTCCCACTAGATTTTAATTTAATTTTAATCAGCAAAATCATCGCAAAACCACCCTAAATCCCGATGCTTATAAACTCCATCAACCATCTCATAGTCGACTCCTCATGCAAGTGGTAGTGGTGATTTAACAAGACACGAAGACACAGAAAAGAAGAAGCTCAGAAGGAAGTTTTTATTGCCATAATTTAGCATCGGCAGCTCATCATCTTTGCACTTTCATATGCGAGTTTCATGACTTTTTGACACTGACAGACATCTTTAATGAAATCATGTGCGATACTTATCATCCTAGGAAATGAGCATTTTCTTCATCACTTCTTGCACTCATTAGAAGATGAGATTCTGCGTCTACTTGTGACTTGCTGCAACTCACAGTGTGGTCGCTCGATTGGTACACCAGTGCAAAAACTAACAAACCTGTATGTCTGTAAGATGTGTGTGAAGTTGCATGATTAATTATTCATCTTTTTTGGTAAATCTGAAATTTAAATTGATGCCCTCTTTCTTGGTCTGACGCCTTTAACACCACAAAAACCCCGCAAAGGCACATTTAAGTATATAAGCTGTGTAGGCTTTGATTTAATGATTGCTTTGTTTATTATTGGCAAAAAACCGACTTTGCAATTTGTAATCAATTAGGCACGTTGTCCTAATGATATATTTGGGTTCCACTTTCTGTCTCATAATCTATTAAACACAAGATGCTATTTACCAACACACAATAAGAATCCAGTTTCAGATTTAACACAGTCCAATTATTCAGAAGAGTGAAAAATGATACAGAATCTGATAAAACACTACATGATGTCAACAGCCAATTATTTCGTCGCTCGATGAAATATTATCACCAAAATCCACAGACTGTCACCAAAGTCAAAGAGTCAACTCTGATTTGTGACTTTATTGAAATGCAAGATGATCTCCCTTCAGACAAATAACAGGGAGAAGGAGGAATGATTTCTCATTTATTCTTTTCAAACGAGTTCCTAGTAAAATACAACGGCAGTAGTGTATTACCCAATCTCTACAAAACTCGTTAGTAGTACACAAGTAAAAAAAGAAGAATCAAATTTTAGAAATTCGAAACTTGTCCAGTTAACAAGACCAAGTAAATTATGCATTGTATCGGGTTCGATAAGAATAAACCGGATGTGATGATGATGTCTAAAGTTATATGAGAGATGCTCCTGCTTCTTATTCAATAAGTCTCAATAATGAAATCTTGACTTGTGTACTTGTGTACATGTCGTCTTCTGAATCGCTTCCAGGAAAAGCCTTTCAAAAAGTGAGTGACACATCAAATTGGTGAGGTTACTTATGAAAGGAACTAACTTATTTTTCGACACTCCTTCGAACTAAATCAACTCTCAGAAACTTGTAGCTTATTTGTTGCTCACACAACAGACAGCACAGACTTGTTGACAGACTTTGTAAACTCGTAACAATCATACACATACAGTCCAATATGTTCACAGTATTGCGTGTATTATTACTTATTAACTAACAATTCAATTTTAAAGGGAGGTTCCTCTCTCAATAATGAACTTCAATCGAAACAATATTATTTACGTGTACCATGTGTACCCTCCTTGCGATTGAGATTAAGAATATCGAGCCCAAGGAATTTTGAAGCTGCTCGTCGTGAGCTAATTGGCCTCACTGGCGTTTGATATGACTTTATACAGTTCCTGGTTTAATTATGAGATCAAAACTCCTATTCACATCTTAATCAAGTCAAAACTCAAGCCACAATTATTATTTATACCTCTATTTGTTTTTTGTAGTCTATCTGCATATTGTTGTAAGGTCAATCAATGCGCAATGTCTTAAACAAACTCGCTCGTGCTCAGCCATGTCCCTGCCTTCCTACATTTCTTAGCATACATATCCTCTTACTTTTTACTACACCAGTGGCATTCGATACCTCACAGGAATCGTGATAGTTTTGTGGCATCACTAAACTCGTAAATTCTCGAGTGCAGATCGAATTCACCGTCTCCTAATGTGCTCACACAGACGAGATTACATTCTTATTAGCCCAATCTGTACTTTACAACCGCTAGATCCACAAAGAGAGCAATGACTGCTGAGAGAAGCCAAAATCACTTAATGCCTAATATAATGTGTATCGATTATTATGACATTGGGGAATTATTTTATGTACAAATAAGGAATGTTAATTATACAGTGCTACGGAGGCAAAAAACAAGAGAGATATTGGATTACGTATTAAATAGTTGGTAACTTATTACCAAGTCCATTTGTAGGACTCCTAATTAATAGTTTGATGTAGGAATGAAGTTTTAAAGAGGATGGGTATTATGTGCTGCAATAAAATGAGTGTGAGAGGGCGGCTTCACTTCGAACATATTCATCTTGTGTCTTGTCAGACTCTATTTCTTCATTGTACCTTCGTTCACAAAGTAGTAGGCAAGGCATAGTAATGATGATAATCACAAGAGGAGTAGTAGAGAAGCAATAAAGCCAAGACATAAAGTACTCTCCAGTGTATATTGAATCAATTCCTTTGAATATTGAAGTGAGCCAATTTAAAATGATGGCTTTCCTGTGTACAGAGATGATGATGAAGATGCTCTTAAGCGATAATGAAGAGAGTCCAAGTGGATAGTCGACACCTACATGGACATCTCCAATATATCGGATATCCAATCTCACTTATATTCCATGGCGTCCCCTCAAATGGCACGTACTAAAGCAAACTCATTTGTTTAAGCAGCCCAGCAGAGACCAGAGTTTACATCTCAATGGTTCACTCAAACCTTCGTTGATTTGCATGAACAAATGATTCGTCTAGTGATACATTAAAGTTATCATGACATGTCGTCGTCGTACGGTTACTCTCATAAAAAATCGCCACTTTGAACCCAAACCTAGGTGTGTCATTTAAACGCAACTTATTGACTCCCGTATCATTTCTATAACGAACGAGATACTCGACCTCAACATGACAAGTTCAACCATTCGCCTATAACTTCTCCATGAGGAAATAAGGATTTTGAAACTTCCGTAAAGATCTTCCGTACGGATGAGACGGGAGGTCGGACATTCACTTTCTACTTTCTAAACACACCTTTTTTCGTCTACCCTTTTCGCAGTGTTTGCTCTGAATCAACAGGAAGACCTACGAAGGAAAAAACCTTAAAAACTCATGAAAAATGCCCGGGCATAGTGCTCCTACTCCTGGAGTCCATGAAAGAATAATGGAAATTCACCTGCTTGCATTCTGAATTCCTGAACAAAGAACCTTTTCCCCGAACATGCTAACATTATTCACTTATTCACCTTTTGTATCAAATCCCGAATAAAAAACCTTTCTCCCTCAAGTCTACGCGTGTACAAGAAAAATATAAGTCATACGCTTTCTAATGCATGGAATAAACCGCATAATGTACAAAGTACAAGATCAAAGTTAAAAATCGTGTCAGTGCAGCAGTGGCACACACGGCTTTTATTAGAGATTCTAGATCTCCCCCCTTCAACCTACAGACTTCCTTCCTGGGGATAAACTAATATAAAAACTACCAAGACCAAAATCTAAGATCTAATAACTGAAATGCCAAGCTAATACAACACGAGACGCTTCAGTAGTTACACCATTACATATTACACACACACCTCTATGAGATATTACGATTCATATAAAGATAATACTCCTCAACAGAGATCATCTTTTGAGTGTCCGCAGCCAAGAAAATCCCACAGTGGCTCACTCCACTACTACTTTACTTTTTCCCGTGATAACCTTTGACCATGTTGCGTGTCAAAATCAGAACAAGGAATCTTCTACACAAAAAATGAAAGAATAAGGAAGCATTATTCCCCAGCCTATGTGGTTCCTCACTGAAGGTAATTGTGAGACTGAGAGTAGAAGAACAAGCCAACTTTTGGGACCCACACTACCAACCAAAAACTACCTACCAAACTTCTTCGTAAAGGACTTGTGCAGGAGTGGGGCAGGGTGAACACTGCTAGGGGATTCAGCAGACGAGTCAGGAGCAATTCGACTCGTTCAGATTCCTCATCAGTCCTCACTTTACACTCCAAGTAGTAACTCTACTTACACTCAGTTCTCCCTGCCATCCTATCCTTAATATCCTTAATCCAAAAAAACACACCGGGTCACGGAAAAAAATGGCACAGGTAAATGTGTCCCCACTTTAAACAACAAACTGTGTCCATGCAATTCAACTGTCCAACAACAAGTTGACCCAGCCGAGTGGTGAAAGCGACGACTGGAACTCCAGTCGCATTTCGCATGTGGAGAAAGTTCGCGAGCCAAAAGCAATTTTCTACTGAATTACTGAAAATTAACTTCATAACTTGCTAATCTAACTACTTAAGTGGTTCACCTGTAATTAACAATACCAGTTTAAACTCCTGGGCACCGTAAAATTACAAAATAATGCAGTCTTATCTGATCCTCCATTCATCCTTACATTATTTCTCCGAACCGTTCTTCTTACCGTTCCTCACACTTTAACTGGAGGAATTCTCTCCAGCTACTTTAATATTACAAGTGTATACAAGTTTATTGTCAGAGTAGTGCAAATAAAACTATTCATACAAGTTAAAAACAAACATCCACAAATTGGAGTAAAAAGCGTGACACAAACACTTCAGTGTAAAAGTTTCTCTTACCTTTTGGAAGTAAACGGAGATTTCCACTTGACACTTGGACGAAAGGGATGTACACACATTCCTTAATCACAACTATCTCCAGAACCAAATGATAAATTACAGCTTCTTGGAACAAAAATAACTACTGAATCAGGTAGGCTGTCAATTATTCCTGAGAGTTTAAAAGTCTTGTTGAGCCGTTCCTTCTTGCAAAATCAACTTTCTTCCTCCAAACTGAAGAACAAGAACAACGGCAGGTGTGAAAAGAAAAAAATACATTCCCATCGGAATAATTTACACATTGCCCCTTAATCTCCGGAAACTACGAGAAAATCATCTTCTCATGCAAAACCCTTGTGTAATTTAATATCAAAACTTATTTTTAGTGTTAACTGCTTAAGACTTTGTGGATTTTATTTAAGAACAGATACACACAAAATACAAACACTCCATATCCAACAACTTTTCAAAGAGAACCTTGTTCAACATAGTTTGTCCTACGGACTCCTACCAAACTTCTCTCTCTAAAGTGTTTTAAGTTTTTAATTAATTACAAGAGTGTTTTGTTAAGAACTGTAATTATTAGAGGAACAACAGGGGAGTCGAGATACTCGAGGATTAAGTTACGGAAAACTAAGAGAGACCAAGTGAGACAAGAAAGTGTAAGGAAAGTAGTTTTGGGACTTTTTCAAAGGTAAGAAACCTTCGTTGCCATTTCACGTTTTCTCCATTTCCTCCAATTATTTGATTCCTAGAGGAATTTAATGAAGCTTTGCTTTGAGTTGGATAATAATTGATGTGCAAAACATTTTACATAAGAAGGTTGTTCCTGTGTCCCGTTGTGTATGGTTGTGTCGATGTAAAAGTGTTTTTGTACTTGTCTCATTCTTCTTTTAGAGTCGTGTATGTGTGTATGTCTTTGCAGAATTTACTTGTTTTGCTCGATTGTTCGTGTATTATTTATGATCATCAAACAACACAACTACTAGTCTTTTATTTATCCCAGAGAAACTGTTACCAAAAGACTGTTGCTGTGCATTTGTCACTCAATATTCCCTTAAATCAGATAGCTACACGAAATGAATCATCATACATTGACAGATGGAGACTTTAATCAACAAAGTTTAGTACACAAAGAGTCTACAATTATGTAAATTGGTGCATCAGACTTAAATTCCAGCTTCTAGGCTATCATTATTGACCAAGGCTGCACTGCAGTTTATCTGATACCGAATACTATAAATAGCTTCTGTAGAGAATAGATATGCAGTATGTGTCAAGTTCAAAGTCTTCTAGGGACTACTTGAACATGTGATCACTTCCTTTTAAGGCTGAGGACTTGTAGTATAACAGTGTGTACAAGTAGCTGTAGAACAACGTGAGTGCCGTGTTGATCGATGTACTCACCTAACTCGTACTCTTTAATTACAAGTAAAGTCAAAGCGATGATGCAGATGACAAGGAAAAGCAAATAGTACGAGTGAGGGAGGATTTGTGATGAATAGTGATGTGATTACGTGCTACTCAGAGTGAATGGCATTCCCATTCTTGTCTGTCATAATTAACTTACGATTCTATCATCATCGACATCATCCATCATGGAAAACCCCTTCATCCCAAATCCAGCTCGATATATTCCTGGAATTTATGAGAATTCTGCAAAAGAATGGCTTTTCGCGTTTAAGCTTTAACGTCTTTGCTTAAGTGTTTGCTAATCTCTAAGGGCTTTGCGTATCTCAGACCAATTAAGAATGTCTGAAATATTTCTTCAACTTGCAATAATCACTTAGTCTCAATAGTCTGGAGAATTAGAAGGATTATGTCAACTGATATTTCAATAATACTTTTAAATATTCAAAAGCAAACTCACTAAAGCTTTTTCTACGTAATGTTTACTTTGTACGAGACAAGGATACTGCTGAAAGTCTGAAAGGGTTATCGACTCCTCAAGAACTCCCCAGGCTTATGGAACACTCGACATTTTCGCAAATTCCGTCTGAACTTGTGCCACATGTGGATTTTCAATATTCAATATTACTCCACCACTACCAGAACACTATACACTCGTCACACTCAACACCTTCATTTCTGCGTATGCATATATTATTATTCATCTCCCCCGCAGATTCATTCCAATCCATATAATCCTTTTACTTACATCAGTTCTGCTACTATTGTTTATTGATTGCTTTCTTAATACACACGTGAATTCTTGAGTTGTCAGTGGGGAAGGGAAAACATAATGCGTTAAAAATTACCTTCTTACTTACCACCGTGGTGGGTACCTTATTCTTACGGACTTCCCGTTCAAAAAGCTCTGTTGTCGCCACACATCCCAAGCAAAACATAATTTTGTAATGTATTTCTTCATTCAAAGATTTCAGGTGGTGCGTATAGGGTCAGCGTGAGCACACACAGTGTATCCATTACCATAATTACACACAGTTGTTGGTAGTTCATAGGACATTACCGTGTAGCATACGAGTAAAGTATTATTAACAATTCAAAATATAAACATCGATATATAGTGTAGAGTTTGTAATGCATGCATGCAATTTATTCAACAATTTCAAATAACTACCTTCGGAAAGATAATACGCTTCTCGACTCAACGACGTGCTCTTATGTGGTTTCGTAGCCTTTTGCCCTGAGGTGTATCGCAGGGTCATTCCAAGTAAATTGCACCCTCAACTATTCCATACTACCTCTCTCTTCCGTTTCACTCTACTTAATCCACTTATTCATCCGGAGGTTGTTCGGTTTGACATGTTTATTCTTACGTCGAAATACTGTCCACTCCTTTTAAACAATCTCTATTCCACTCCAAACTCATGTAAACCGCAGAATGCAATACATTTTTAGTTTCATGAGATGAAGCAATGCACACACTACCCTGCAGCGTGAATAATACAGATCAGCTAAAACTAATTATGAATGGAATGCCGAACTTGATGGATTTCTGAATCAAAATGAAACAATATAGGCATTCAAGTACACAGCACACATGTTGATGTAATGTTTATGTGTATCACTTTCAGTAATTACATTACTTGTGGATGTACAACCACCACAACAACTGGGATACATCAATTTCAATTAATTCATTGATATGCATTTTTTCCACTAAAGATTTCTAGTTTCGATTTCATTTCAACTATTGTTACACGAGTTGAATTTCCGTAAGGGCGGATATTGTTTGGATTAAATTACAAGACATACTAAATTTTTCAATTTTAGGATACGGTCATCGTTAAAGTTTCTATTGATAATTGATGAGGAGTGAATAGTGGAAACCAGTCTCGCACACACACACACATTCTGTTGCTTGACTTTTTGGTATCAATTACACAAGCCATGTATGTGGTTTTCTGCATTTTGACTTTTCCTACTGACTCATCAGACCCATATCAGTATTGATCGGTTTCTCCCCTTGAATGAGCATCAGTTATATAAGAGGACACTACAGGCTTTATTAGAATAAGGTCAGACTTTGGAATACAAGTGACGACAACCGTAGAAATGAATCAGTCTTCTACCCGTCGACAACGTCCTCCCACAACATTAACTCTGCTTTTACCTCCCAGAACAACGAGGGTAAATAGTAAATACCCCACACACCCTTTGTTGATGTTACGTAAAGAAAATGACAATGAATTCTCATTAGATGAGTTAATGAGACAGATGGATTGTAGTAGAAAGCTTCATTTCTATCACTCCATACAACCACTACTACCCTAAAGAAGCCCTAAGGGGTCAAGAGAGCACAAGAATATTTTGTCTTTCACCGTAGCTTTACGAGCTCAGCCACATCATCATCATCATCATCATCTCTTGAGAGACTCAACAGAAGTTGTAAAGTAATCTCACGATGTGGGAGGAACCTTGGAAGGCATCATTTCTTCTACTCTTATGAACATAATAATGATAAGGAGAGATATTGTTTGAGGATAAACTGGACAAAGTCCTCCGTACGAGAAGAAGGAGGTGAAGTCAAGTAACAAATTGGTCGTTGTTCTAATAAGAAGGAAAAGGAGGTTTGTTTACTTCGGGGGCATCATTACTTATACATAAGTGAGATCTCATCGTACAACTCCATAAGCACTTTGCAAACCTACTCTTTGACAAAAACTGTGTTTTATGCTTCACCTTCGCCATATATTCTCCCTTCTTTAACTATACACCACCTAACAATCCCTCCGAGGAAATAAACACATCTTTTATTCCCAGCAAATAACCAAAGGTCACAAGTAGGAGTGTATTACGGTAAAACACGAGTAATTTCTGGAAGGCTTCCTTGTGTTACTCTTTCCGTGAACTCTGGTCTGTCTCAATCTGTCCCCAGTTTAATCTCCCAAGTCTTTCTTCGGACTCAAGAAGTCATATTGCGAAATCGCATGACATGATGTGAACACGAAGTTGATTCTTATGATATACTTATTTTCTGTCCCTTCAATCCTACAATAGTTGGTCCGTAGTTTCACGGCAAAATGGAAAAATCAATAATGAAAATGCATCTATCAAATGGTGGCACTAAAGCAGCAGTGTAAGTATGTAGTGAGCTGTTTCCCAAAATGAGATTAGATGAGTCCAACGACGACGAGTCACTTTCACTTATTACTCTGTGCTTGTATGATGTGTGCACAAGAGAACATTAGTGACTGAATGAATAAATGAGCACTTTATGCGTTTTACTACTGATGAATCCAACTCTGTGAAGACTTTCTCTGAGAATTCTTACCAAAGCTATAGTCCTGGGCTTTCTCCACCCTTAAATAGAGAATATATATAGACCAACTACTTACTACTACCAATAGTAGAGTTCTCAGAACCATTATTATGTACAATGGGTGAAAGTAAAAGAATGAGACTTGTGTAATACACAAAGAATTTTACGTAGTGTGTTGAGAAGTTAAAGAATAGGACAGATCGTTTGGTCATGGCACATAGAGAAAGTCCGTTGGGCATTGGGCAACTGAATGCCTTCTTCACACTTATTGACTGATAATAGACGAAGACAGAGAATAAATGACATCTCTTTTTACTTCATAGTTCCATTTCCTTCCTAAATAATCGGCGTGTCTCTATTCCACTCACTTCTTGAGAATGTGAAGGATTTATGTGGAAAAAATTCATAGTGGAAAGAGGGAGATGTCGTACAACTAATAATTCATTTAGTTGATGAACTCATACCTCATTTACTTTTATTCTTCAAGTTCTTCCAGAAGACTTGTTGGTGGTGGTGGTTCGTAGTAGACAGCACGGCAAGTTAGCTAGAAAGCGAGGAATAAACGGAAAGGAAGGAACAGTCAGAATGAAAACATCTCAAATCTCTTTCACGTCCCGTCTTACTTTACTCAAGGCTTATGCATTCCTTCCGTATACAAAGTCCTCTCTCATGCTAAGTGGGTTGAAATGAGTGAAAATGAAATATCTTTAATACAGTTAGAGTATACGGGAGTTGGTTCCACTGTTGTGTTCCAAAAACATGCCAACTACCAAATCTACCATCACCAGAGGAGCCAAAGGAGCTTTACACTTTACACACACACGGAGCAGCAGGACGATTTCGCTGAAGTAAGCTGGAAGTGAGAGAGAGCGAGTTCAATTCTTGTGTGAAATAAATGAGCTTCATTAATTTGTAACATATTTTAGTGGGGTGCACCCACTCTACCGAGTCCTCACAAGAATCAGTTCTTCAAGTCTCTAAGGATGGAGAAGTAGAGAGAGACAGAAATAAGGGGGACAAAAGGTTCACGCATCACTTACCATTAGTCTAGATGACTATATTCAGTAGACACGCCAATCCTCCAGCACCAGCATCGCTGTGGATAAATTCTAAGGTTCTTTAGGTAGTAGAACACCACAAGAGTATATGGAATATACACTGCGAGTCTCCTACGGTTAATAGAAGATCCTGAACAACAAGCTCTCGCCTATACGACTTTCCTACCAAATCAATCCTGACTGACTAAAAGTAACTCTCTGTTTCTTTGCTCTCGCCTTCTCGTTGTACAAATACTCTCTTCCAGAATTGAGTAAGATTTGAATAATTTTACGAGTATTTTGTTCCTTCATGCCACTTCAAGTTGAAGTTTATGCGAATTTGAATGTGAGTTGTGGCATTTGTACACGACCCACTGACTTTTAAAGCATTTCTCTGACACACTTTTCCCTTCATATTTGCATTAGAATCCAAGCCTCCTCTACCTCTTTCTCATAAGGATCTTATTACATCTTATGTGTGACTAAGTTATCCTTTTATGAAACACTCAGTACCATATGACCGTCGGTTTACATTCACACACATACGGCCATTCCCACAAGAGGTTTCTTACTTACCTGTGTCTGCCAAATATGGACTGGAGGAGCAGTCAACGAGCTCTATGATTATCCTACAATTTATACGGTACACAAAATACAAGTAGGAAAGAAAGAAGCTTTACAAAAGCCTACAACAGTATCATCTCATCAGCTCTTCAAATAATAAGTACTTGTCACTCTATAAAAATCTTTCTTTGGAAAGTTTTACGCGGAAGGATCCCAACAATCCTTTCTCCGCCTACTTGTTACTTATGCAGAAAGATTAAGTGTCCTTATCTCATGTGTGAGTTCGAGATCATGAGGCCAATGATGAACAAACGGGTAGTGAACTTGAATGTTTCCTTGTTCTGTTTATTGTATGACCGAGACATGAACTGAATCCACTTATGGGACTGTCTAATAAAAGTTTCAGTCTCTTCACCACAAGGAAACAATTTTTCAAGGAATCCACTTACTTTTACTTGGTCTACTTACTATGCATACAAAATATAGGACCGCGATATTGCGAGAAAGAAATTCGCAATGCAATCTAAGGACACTTCTATGGCCACTATACTGCCCATTGCTCTTAGAATCATCGCAAGCCTTGAGGACCAATAAAACTAAATGCTCCCATTGGGTTCATCCATGTTCATGTTCTTGTTCTCGGGTAAATTATAAGTAAGAGAGAGAGAGTGTGTGTCATTAGTTGGTCATGTCGATGGGAGATATTTCTCCGGTTAGTTTTGCTTTCAAGTTCCTCCTCTTTTGAACTCTTAGGAATATCCTACACCAGCTTTCCCTACTTTCCCAGATGGTAATGCCTGACGCATCATCTCCACAGTGGAATTTCATTCCTCACTCTCTGGACCTCTGTATATACAAAGATGATCATGGTCATGATGATGACTACCAGTTTGTGGAGTAACGACAAGCACAAACTACGCCAAGAGATCCCAACCAACAGGATGATGGCCCATGGCGAGATTAAATCCCATGGAAAATCCATACTTTCACAAGTATTGAACTTTGCAAAATCCACGCGGTGTGGGTTGGGTGGGAGACTCGGGATTTCCTATGAATCATGAAAACTCTGGAAATCCTACTGGAACAATTTTCACGTGTACAAAGTGAATCTCGAACTCGGTGAGGTTTGTGTGTCTCCTGGCCTTCTTGTGTAGCTTCTTCAAATGTTCAAATGCCAAAGAATGCGACCTTATTACAACTACCTCCACCAGGACTATCTACTCACAGACTTGGGAGACATTCTTGAAGAAGGAAACCAGTTCCTTCTTCTACCAGCACCCACTAATGTTGACAGTTTAGTTATCTTGACTCCTTTTAATGGTAATCACATCGGGGATCTTGTAGGTAGGACAATATCTTCAAATCC
Organism: Isotomurus graminis; assembly: GCA_034696565.1. NCBI lineage: Eukaryota > Metazoa > Arthropoda > Collembola > Entomobryomorpha > Isotomidae > Isotomurus > Isotomurus graminis. Next base: position 8,223 of record JAQGAB010000553.1, on the reverse strand, counting down.
TCATCATAATACTTATTCGTGGTTCTTTACTATATACTATATACCTAATAAAACGGTGGGACTGGTAGACTTCTAATCCCTCGGGCTATCTCTCGGGTCCTTCATCAAATCAAAGGGTTCACTTTTTATAGTATTCATTATTCTACTACACAAGATGATGATAGTGCACCCTAAACTTTAAACTGACTTGACTCGACTGGAGCCTCCTGGAGATCTGACACAGGATAACATTCAACCATACATCTTTTTTCATCTAAATGAAGTTCGCGAGACGGTTAAACACCTGTCTCTTCAACCAACAACCCAAGACATCTCTCCACTATGAGACCTGTCTCTTCCAATTGAAATGTACTCTCGGTGTATTTTTAAATTCATATTGATACCAAATTGTGTATGTAGTTCTTGTTAACGAATGAATCAAAGTCAAGTAGGAGTCGGGAGACAACATCCACGTTATTTAAACAATAGATAAGAAGTAATATGAACCATGTGATGATCTCATATTTAATGAGTTTAAGAATATAAGTAGTTGGAAATGACAAAATGGAAAAAAATCTTCAAGTTGTTGGAAATGTTGAATGATGTTTGACGGGATGAAAACTCTCTCATCCCTTTTATGACTGAACTAATTCGTAGGAGAATTAATAACGGTGGGACGGTAAATGAATTGGAGTGAATTCTTGCTTAATGAACATCTTGCAAAAGGTGTAATATCAAAGTGGACTGTAACCGTGCAAAAGTCTTTCTAAATTGCATGTTTACCACTTCCCATCATGCAGTTTGTTTCTTCAAGGTATAACATACATGCGATCCATAGTTGTAAGGTTGTAATAACACGGAAAGAAAATAATCCTGTCTATGTGTTGTTCGTGTTTGTAGTAAGATGAGTTTCAGAAGAATGCGCGATGAGGTGCCTTTGCTACTACTTTGACTATACATTGCGTTTGATAAGAAGTCATCATTATCATTATCGACTAAATATCCGTCAATCAGAGACGAACCTTTAGATGTTCCAATCCAGTTTTACAGAGGGTTGATAATTACCTTAAATTATACCAACCAGAAAGACTTCTCTGACTTTAAGAAGATTGCCTTATTAAAATTATCCTTTCCGTGAACCATTTTGTAGTCTCTGTATGTATAGTCTTTAACGATTACACTCTGAGTAAACTATAGCACAGCTCAGAAGGTTTTTGTAGTCCCTTTGGCTTCTTCTTCCCCAATAGAATCAAACATCAACAATAAACCCGTAGCAAAAGTAAAAGGATTTTGGAGTCAAGGGGAATATTGATTTAAATGCAGATCTACCACCGTTTAGAAAGAGTTTTTATTGTCCTCAAGTCTTGTTCTGCACACACAGAGGATTGCTCCAAAGACTTGTTCGTAGGAAAGTAAAAAGCTCTCAACAAATGTTGTTCAACTATCTAAGCAACACACAACTCGCTTAAATCATAAGTCGAGTTTAACTAATATAAAACAGGATTCTGATATTCCATTTGGCAAGCTTCTCTTCTTCTTCTTCCTCCAAACAATAAGAACCCAAAATTTCTTTATAGAAAAAAATAATTCATCTTATTTATTACAACTTGTCTGAACTTGAATTCTAAAGATCTTTCCTTCTTCTCCCTCCGGTTTATGGGCATTCAAATATTGAAAATAATCCTTCAAACACTTCCGCATCAATGACGGTTTTTATTTCTTAATTTGCGTTAATTTATTCGAGCTATTTTACTACTTCACGAACATTTTTTTAAACCCGGACATACGAAAAAGACTCGTTGGGAGTCAAATGAACTTCATGAAGAACAACAACGGCCACCTTTTCTCCAACATTTTAACTTATATAATCGAGTTAACCTGCGACCAACCACAAAGTCTCATGCATTTCTTCTCTGTATAAGGTGTAAGCAAAGTTACTACAGATTGTTTGAATCTAATGCCTCTGTAATAAAGAAATGAAAGAGATGAGTTGTAGTGGTTGTGTCTTGTAGAACATCTGGCGAGTTAACTCAACTCATTCTCAAGGGGTTGTTTTTACACAATCCACAACAAAGTTCCTCCAACTTGGTCATTGTTACTCAAGATCAGTGGAGAAACTGTAGGAAGCATACAACAAGAAGTCTCAAGAAGGGAGCCTAAGAAAGAGAAATAATACTTCTCAAACTGTGTAAGCAACCACTTGTCCAGATGCTGTTGACAATGATACATGAGTCTAGTGTAGTGCAAAGTCACTAAAAACCAAACAATTGTGTAATTTCTTCATGAACTTCTTCGTCTTCTGTAAAATATGCGTGAATAAAATACTTAACAGAGAACTACTAACAACTTAAACTCCTTCAGAGTTCAATATCATTCTCATCCTCTGGAAAATGTATGGGAGAGATTTTTATGACCATGTTTTGGATTTGAAATTCAAATTCCATCTCATCATGTAGCTTCTTCGAAAGATGAGAGAATAATTGTGCGTAGCCGATGGACAGGAACGCAACGTGAAGTCCATAAAGATCATTATTCATGGAAATGCGTGGCGTGAGGTAATAAACAAGTACCGACTTCTTGTTGTTTCTTCTACCTCTGAAATATCAATAAACATTTATAATTGGTCTGTTTAATAACTCACGTTTAGCAGGTGAGGAAAAGGGCTGAGTAGCAGACTCTCCTCCACGAAGGATACGAGTGATGACATGACATGAGATAGAAGTTCAGATATGCATGATTTTCTACTCAAATTGCTAATCTAGTGTAAATGGTCTCTAAATTATGTTAATTGGTTTGGAATAGGGGACGTAAGTTAACAGGCAACTGATAGCAATACATTCGCACGTATTCGCAGTGCATATGGAAATTACACCTTCTTTCTTACAGACAGCTTCGCAGAATATTTTATCCTGGTGTGTGTGTATCCGTTCCGGATTTTGTCGTCTAAAAAGCAATGCAAGTAAAATTCAAAGTCCTTTGATTTGTGGGATATTGAAGAAGAATACCGATAGAGTCTAACTAGGTCAGTCATCAAAAACCCATTAGTGTTTTTTATCACTTCATTCTTTATAAAGTATGTATATTCTTAGCTGCGCATAATTCCAGTGGAAGCAACTGTGGCTCTTGAAACTTTATCCAGTGTTATACAGCTAGTTATTATGAAAGTACGAAAGTCTATTTCTTTCTCAGGCCAATTGGCAAATACTTCAATAAGGACAATATTCGTTCACAATAGAAGAAAGAGTTTGCAGCAGATACTGAAGGGTTTCTGGCTTATTGAATCTATTTCCTGTGAATGAAAGTCCTTCACAAAAATGTCAGTAAACAAAACTAATCGTCCGGAGGTCAGAAAACTGTTACATCTGTTAGAAACACATGAACAGTAATTAAGACCTATGAAAATCATTTTTATGGATCTCAATGAACTCCTTAATTAACAGCACAATTAGCATTTCCTTATTTTATGGCTGATTGTAATTAGTTTGCAACGATTGATAAGATTGGTAAGAGTGCACGAAATAATATGAGATGATCCCCACTAGTCCATTCCTCGCTGCATCCCAATCTCCCAACCTCCAATCTCCTGGTGTACAGTTTTAATTGCCTTGTATATCAAGTCTCTCAGTTTTGTTTGTTCGAATGCTGTCCCTCTGCAGTATTTTATGAGATTTTATTGCATTATAACTTCTACTTGATCTACTTTTAAATGACAGCGTTGGTGAAGGGAAATTGAGCGAGATTTCTAGCTTGTTGTTGCTTAAGGAAGGCACACACACACTTATTAGACGAAAGGTGCGGTCAACCGACATGCCAAGAAATCTGAAATTGGCCTAACTTCATAAAAGAACGGAATGAACTCTAAGCTCCCAAGTAATTTATGATGTCCAGCACCAAGTTCATATACCTTTTAACCAGTCTCCCACAATAAGTGAACACACTTTCAAAGTAAAAAGCAATAAGAAGTCCAGTTCCTGTGATGTAAACATTCTGTGCGAAGATCAAGAACAAGATGGACAATAGTTTTAATGGGTTTTTGAGTTGCGACTATTTAGTATTGGTGGCGGAGCCTCTTCGTAATGGAGATGGAGGAGGAGAAATTAATTGAAAAATTGGAGATCCTGTGAGGAACATGATGTCTTGATTTGTGCCTCAACTTTCTCTCCTGTGTTCCTTCCTCCAACTCCGTGGTCGGAATACAAGGTAGCTAATGACCGAAAGAAAGTGAAGCAGTTGAAAAGACTTATATATACTTTATACAATATACAGGGTGGGCCACCTCGATTAGAACAACTATCCGACCTTATATCTTTCAAGATAAATCCACTACAGCAAATACGTTCCCAAAATATTATTGTCAAATGTTTTTTGCGTCCGAAAATATCCGCCAATTATCTAAACGATTCAACCTTAAGGCGCGAGGAGATCACAAACGTCAAAACTAACAAAATCATTTTTAAGTTAATTAAATTGCTGGTGAGGGATTTAAACTCATCAAAAGTCCATGATTGATAGATTTGATTAAAGTAAACATCTTTGGAAAACTCTCTTTGAAAATTCAAACCTCTGGGTTCAAAATCAGCTATGAAATTAATTTTCAATTGCCAAAGGTCTAATGGAAAGAAAAATTCATTATCAGATATTACCCGTTTTAGTTCGAAATTGACCAATAAAATCGAAAATTGCTCATTCTAAAAATCCAAATTAATGAAGTTTTAAAGTGTTATGTCTTATTTTGCTAGAATCAAGATTTTTTGCAGGCTAGTTTTTGTTAATTTGCTTTGCTGCTATGGATAAAAACTGTTTAAAATTTAATTTGCGACGGAACTAATCGTAGTTAAAACTCAATTTTTTTGCAAACGTTGCAAATGCTTTTAAGCTTTCAAACGCGCTATTTGGAGCTAAATTATACCGTGGGGTTGTGGAGAAATTACCGTGAATAGTTGTTCTAATCGAGGTGGCCCACCCTGTATATATATATTCTGTGCTCTCCTGCTGGTCGCTTCGTTCTCGGTCCACCAAGCACAACTTTTCACCATGATTTCTACTGACTACCCAACCCACCTACTCCCAACCTAAGTATACTTTCAACCTTTCCAGAGAAACCGTAGGTACAAGTCTCCTGTGGATGATCCACTGCACCGTATACGAATGCACATTCATATATAACCCATCACAGTTGATATATGAGATAGAAAACCAGTGGTAGTGTCAATAGAACCATATGAGACGGTGGTTTCAATTCCTCGAGGCAGGAAAGATTCTGTCGAAGAATTTCGCTGAATCAATATACGACAGTTTTTATTGGAAAGATGTCTTACTCTCCCTGAACCACAGAGTAGCAGAGATAGAGAAGTTACCAAGTTCTTTCTACTCATACTTATGGATGTGACATTCAGTCTGCTGCGTTTCCACATAAGATACCAATGTCATTTCTCCAAAGCATCTTACAGATAGATAACCATCTTCCTCTGGAATATCAACATTTCCCATTATCTCTTTTCACGAACAATATTGCTCCTCTCCCTCCGTTAGAAAGCCCGGAAAGCAGTGGCAACCAACACACAGATGACATACGCCAACACACCTTCTGGTTGAATCTTTCTTCCCCAATGCTTTCTCCCTCTCGATTACTTCCCACAATATTATTTATACACAGTATGGATGTGTTTTATAAATAGCCAATAATTTTATTGAACCAAATTCCTAACAGCAAAAAGGTTCTTATTCGTGCGGAGGCCATTTAGAAGGTTCAGGGAAAGAATTGGAATTCACATTCTTATTTGTGATACAAGAATCTTTAAATGACTTCTGGATTACTCTTGGATTGGTTTATGAATCCTTTTATAGGGAAGTAAGTGTTGTGAGGGAGAAAAGACGTGTGGTAGATGTGTTTGCATGGGTTATATAAACTTGCTTTCGATTGCTTCCTAATTAGTATGCAGGATATGTCCCATGCAGTTTTTTGTCTTGTCTTCTTCTTCTGCTCCTGGCTCTTTTCATAGTGTACTTGCACTCTTTGAATCTTATTCGAAGGTCTCTGCTGCAATACAAATTGTGTATAGTTACGTTTTTCTTTGACTGCAAACTTAATTCCGGGTGAATTGGGATGCAATTTGAAGTGCAATAAAGTTTAGGAAGACATAACAGTACAAATTTAACTCACAGTTACCCTTCGTCTGTTATTTGATGGCTTTACTTCTCCTCCTCCCTCGTTTAAGCTGTTGTCCTTAGAATTCTAATTGAACATTACGTCCAAATTACTCTTATTTTAAAATATTAAATGTACGCAACTTGTTTCTCTGACATCCCTACTTCTAAAACGGAGTAAAGTAATCGATTAAACCTTTCCATTAAAAACATCTTTCGCATAGACATAAAATTTAATCACTTTCTCAGATGTAAGGAAAGTTCTAATCACTTTATCCGATTACTAAATGTTATATAATCGGAAATTAAATTTGGGAATTGAACTGTGAACACACACACAAGTCTTTAGAAGCTTTTTACGGATTACCAAATGCTCTTTTACTTTCATGTATTTACATTACGTCATATCAAAATTATCTTTTCATAAGCTGATATTTCCTTTTAGGAGCAAGAAGTTCTTGCCAAATCTTACTTGGAGGATTAGTTCAAATGTCTTAATCGTCAGAGGCTTAATAATCGTATAGGAATTTATCTGAAGAGCTCAAATACACATGAAAGGGAACTCCACAGGGAAAGTGTTTGACTAATCGGAGACGTTTTCTCTGTTGGCGTGAATCAAAGTCCAGATGAAAGAAGGAAGAAAGTTTAAGCTTATTCGGGGTCAGACTTGAGGTTCCTGGAATGTTTATTTTTTAGATGAAATGGATAAGTGGACGGGTTGTTGGCATCTCAGGGGTGGGCGCATTTATTCGGTTTCAGTTTTTTACGAATCTTTAATGCATCGTCTCCTTAAGTTTTATGGCCTAGTGGGTTGGAGGAGTGGTACAGAAGAAGAAAGTATTTTACAGATGTGGTGGACTTGTCCAGGAGCACAGTGTGGTTGTTTGGAAGACATGTACATGCGTAGGGGTGTATAATCGGGATCATTTAGTGTCAAATTCAAGGCAGTAGAAACAGTAGAAAGTCATAGGGACTTCATGGATGGATGCTCCTGAGTATCCAAAACTCCAACTCTGACTTCTGACTTACAGAAGAAATCGCTCTCTTATATGTCTCATCGTTTGGCTTCATGTTCTCCAATGGATGAATGCATCTCTCAAGACCACATCTTTCGAGTAAGGAAGAAGTGACTTTTTTCTAATGTTGGGCATTTTACGGACAGAGTAGTTGGTGTGGTTTCGTCTGTCTATGCAGATGAACTGAGATGGATGGACGGGAGAATGTTGTGTGCACTAAAAACAAGATTAAATGAACTAGAAGCTCAGTAAGAGAACCTGTTTTCCTACTTGACTGGTTTTTACCGATTTCTTCACCACCACCATCATACACTCATTATTATCATTATTATTATTAACCAACAACTCAAAACCTCCACTGCCACCACCGACAAGTCAGCATGCCGTGATCATCATCTTCCACTACTTTTATATCCCTCTCCTTGAATTTCAATTCGCATTACAGTCCAACAGTGGCTCTGTAACATATCTCCGCGCAATCAATTTTATCGCTACGACGGTATGTATAGTAAGTTTCGTATACACGGAAGTTTATTCAGGAAAGGCATAGAAATGCACGGGAAATGGGTTCAAGCATATCGGAAATCGGAATCCAATCTGGAAAAAATCTGATGGAAAGAATAATAATTTCCCCAAAATATGCTGCGAGATGTGTTCCCCTTTTATCCCCCATACTCTTCAGATAAATTTTAATCGAGCAAGAAGAAATTACAGCCGCAACAAATGAAGAAGGTGCTAAGATGTGAACTGCACGTGTTGCGTCGACTAAGAATTTGGCTGAGAATGAGTTATGATGTGTAATTGAACCTCCCTGATAATAAAGTGAGGGAGTGGTAGAGGATAAAAACGAGGAGATTGGAAAATGAGGAAATAAATAGCTCAAGGCTTAAACAAAAACCTTTGGAAATTAAGAGATTGCATATTTCTGGAAATTGTACGCGGGTTCTAGGCTCCTTAATCATTCTAGGGTGAGATTAAATTCCTAGCAACTGGGTTGATTAATGTAGACATTTAATGAGAATTTCCTCGCGTATTTCCTAGTTTATGTGCAAACCATATTTTTATCGGGGATAATAACACT
>JAQGAB010000552.1:0-25262 GCA_034696565.1 Isotomurus graminis | reverse complement strand
GGGAACTGAGAAGTTGTCTCATTTATCTTCGTGAGATTAGTAAGACGGAGTTCTGAAACTTGGACTCGCACAAAGCGTCTTTTGTTGTATGAAATTTATCACTCAGAAACAAAAGCGTAAGAAGTCGTGGGAGATAAGGGAGACTCCTCCTTCTCTCCGTGAGAAATGATTAAGGTTCGGTATATATGCTCTCCTCATTAAGGAGTAATGGTGTGACTCGTTTTTGCCCAAGTACCATCTTTTCCGTGGCTAATCATCATTGCTCAATCTCCTGCTTAATCTTTTCGGGTTTTTGGCCGAGTAGGAAGATGACCATCATTTCCTTGATGACTTAAATGGAACTTGACGTGAGGCAGGTGACGCTTTTAAAGGCTTGGGGGAAATCGGCCAGCCTTGGGCATTGGAAGGTCCTTGTAAGGAGGAGCTGTGCGAAGTTCAATGAGAAATGATAGAGATCACTTAATGATTGAGAATAACAGAGTCATTCATGACTATAATTCAAATTCAATTGACTGTGAGTACACACAACGATTAAGAGGAATGATTTATTGTTTCATGTGGACAAAATCAATAATCGATTTGGGGAATTACAGGAAGGGCAGAAGATGTTTGTGTGTGTGTGTATGTAGTTGTGTAGTCAAATGGACCGGTGGATCATCTTGTGTGGGATACATATGTATTGTATAGATAGAGTTTGTTAAAGCGTTTGGCTGTGTTATTATAGAGAGATGCCCAAATTAATTAAAAGTAATGAATTTTAATAGCTCTATTAATTTCTTTGTCTTCGGGTGCAGGTATTTGCTAAGTTGTCCTTTTTGGATGGATGAAACGACAGGAGGCAAAATGGGATGAGTTGTGGCAGCAGTTTTTGTCTGTTCTTTTAATCTTGTAAAACTAGTCTTGTATAACTATGAAGATCAGCTTTCCAGGGCGTTGCCAATGTTCTTAAGTTTCATTAATACGGTGTAATTATGTACACAAGTATTTTCGCAACGATTCATCCAGGGATTTTGGTTACAAAGGTTGACTATACCAGGAGCAACGTGACCTTAGTAGTGAACCAGGTTTGTCTTGTACAATGAAATGATACTACAGTTTAGTACAAGTTGTTCTGAAGCAAAGGTTAAGCACGTGTATTCGATTAATCAAAGAGAGAATTCATTTAATCACGGAATTAACCGGAATGAAAATAAATTAAATGAAAGACAAGGGAAGGAATAGGCACGTCCACTGAATCATTAATTCCACTGTTGATTTCACTTAACTCCCCCGATTATATGTTGGAGTTTCATCAAAGGATTTAAGGGAGAGATGAAGAAAGTATCGTGTATCAAATGCGTGTACCATTTAACTGCTTGCCTTGGTTGGAAGTTCGGATGTTTAAGTTACCTGGATTGTGATGTCTTAAATAATGATTGTGCGTAACGCATGGTCACGCATTTCGGAGGAACTGATTAGGAAATGCAAATATGCGATGGGAACACGTTTTGTTTTTCCTGATTACGCGGATCATTAGGATTCATATTCACAATGTTCTTTTATGGAAAGTGTTTTTTCTTTGATAAAAGTTGTCCAAAGATGTAAGATGATTACTCTGAGCTACTCTTGTTGAGGAGGTGGAGGAGTAGTAGTCCACATAGCTGTTTGGACACTTAATGATTTAGTTTAAATAAATTCATTTAAGATGTGGTAAGATTGATGTATACTTTCTAATTTATGATGATACGGTCTGGTTTACCTTGGGAATGTTTTGGCATGTGTTTAGTGCGAGATAAATCGAACTCTCTCATCAGTGCATTAGAACTTTAGAATACTAATCGAGTCAGAATAACTGAACGAGTCGATGCAGGAGGGTGTTTTTGCTGGCCAGGACTCCAGGTTGGGTTTATGTATTCTTTGATCTTTTGCTTTACGTGTGATCTACTCCGTTCGTTCGAGTCTTTTAAAGAGATTCATGTGATGGAAAGAAATGTTGAATATAAAGTGTTTCCTGGACTCGCTTTCCTGCTTTTTAATTCCATGAGGAATTTAAAACATTGAAATTATTCTGCTCCTGTTTTAGCTTCCACTTTTCCTGAAAATGTAACTGAGGATGTGTATGTAGGCTATGGACTGTGGGACACTGTATAGTGTGCCTTGCGACTGAGAAGTAACAAGCGCGTATAATACAGCCATGAATCGCTGTTGACTATTCTATTTGAAAAGGTTTCTGGACAGCCTGGGACTCCTGGAGAAGCCTCAGTCAGACTCATTTGAGTGTTCATTGTTCAGTCGTGCAGGCTCATAATTAATGAAACCCATTTCTGCGGAAAAAGAAGGATAATGGTTCATTTATATCCAGGAAATTTAAAACTGCGACTCTGTGGATTTAGAGGTTTTAAAATTGTGAGGTGGTTTGGCAAATGCAATAATGTGTAATGAGGGAGATATACTTAAAGATGAATGGGGTTAATTAAGTGAGTAGGACATACCACATACATTTTCGGATGGAGTGTGGAATATGTTTGTCGTGGATTTGGGATAGAATATGGAATAAATGTTGACAGGATCATCGACACGGAGTAGTAGTGTGCTGATCTCGTTAGAGAATTCATTGGAGGTGGAGGAATGGATGAGATTGAAGTTTTGTGTTATTCAGACAATAGCTCAGATGGCCGTTATTGTAACGTCCCAAATGTTAATGACGCTGTTGACATTTGTTGTGTTGAGGAAAGAGCCAAGAGCCTATGTGTGTTTTTACATGGAGATTGCTTTTCCACTGAAACCGTCTCGTTTTTTACATTTAGAACGGGCGAAATGTCTGGTTAGTAGTTTGGAGTCTCATCTCTCCATGTTACTCTTTGCTTCCAGCTCTCTCAGATGCAAATGTGAATGAAACAATGAGCATGTTTGTATATGTGAATGTTGTGAATGTGAGGGAGCATAAAAGAGTGCATTGTGTGTCCCATAGAATTGACTTTTTGAAGATTGGCCTAACTTAGCCTTAAACTTAACTGAACAGAACGGGTTTGGAATAGAAATTAAGTGTGTCTTTGTCTCTCGTCGACTTTTTGAATGAGTGGAATGATGAAAAGAAAGGCTCCTTCGGGATCAGCAACAACCATGAAAGTAGATTAAGTCTGTCGAGTCTCCATGGGCCGTGTGGGAGACTTTGAGACTTCCGATTCGTTATTTGAATCGCTTCTAGTTGTTTGGGGCACAGAGAACGAAGATGGTGTGAAGTTTTCCTCGTCTCTGTAACTTTAGCCTAGCAACTGTCATTAAGTTTAAAGACTATTCCCAAATATCATATTGTATTTTAAATGACTTATTAATTTCAAGGTTTATTAGAAAAGTGCAGGCATTAGAAATTGGGTGCAGGGGTAATAATATCTTTATTTGTTTTATTTATGTGCAATATTCCCAAGGAGGCGTGTAAAGTTTCTTTGTGAGTTGAACAACAAAGATTTCTGAGTGAGTAATGGTTGTTGGTAAAAATGTGTGTTTTACGAGGGTGGCTAATTAATATTGTGAGTGTATAATGAAATATTATGGAGATGAAGGAGCAAGCTGTTCATGTGAAGGAGTTGTTAAGTAGGCCTTAATAATTATTGTTATTATTAGTGGAGATTGGGAGGAAGGGGAATTATGAAAATGAAGTAGTAAAAATCTCGCCGTGAAACAATAATGAGTTGGTTGTGTTGGTTGATTGGAGGAAAGTATGGGGAATATGCAGATGGGGAATTAATGAAGAGTGCATTGTTGTTGATTAGGAAAGAAGTGGTTGGGGTGTTTAGTATTTCTTTAGAGTTGATGGTGGTGCAACAATTAGGAATTGCGAATTACGATATCAGCCAAATACGTCGCTTTCCACTCGATCACTGCCTATATAAACAATTGATGGTTATTCTTTAGTTGGTATTTGAGTTTGGATTGTGATGTATTGCTTTGGAGGAATCATTAAGGCCACGAATCTATTGTGTGAGGTGGAAAGAAGCTCCTGTCAAAATGGGATTCTGTGAAGGTTGATGAGTTAAGTTGGGCTGATTGGTTTCTTTGTCTTTGGAGAGAGATATAAGAGGAAGAGGCTAATAACAGAAGCCTGGGCAGAAAAAGTCATGTAATATGCAAATTAGAGTTATATGACAATGCTACTAATGATATGAGCAGTTGAGGTGGCTAATTGGCTTTGTTTCGCATTGTTTCAGCGTTCCAAGGCATCAATGGCTACTTGAGAAGAAAGTGGTGTGTTTAATATTGAGTTAATAGGCGAGACATCCGGAGGTTTGTTGAACGAGAGGTAAGAATCTTTTAATTGGATTTTGCTGTGAATAAAGTTGTGTAGAACATGGAAGGGAAGGATTAATGGGGCTTAATTGCGACAATTAAAAGAGGAATGTGGATTCCCGTGTTACGCACAGGGTGAGAGGACTGTGAAGGCTGAGTTAGTGCAAGTGAACTGGGGATGCGTTATCGACACTTAAGTGGGTGATTCACAGGCGTAATGATAAAACAGAGCAAGTTGGAAGTGACACTCATTGTTGGACGGGTGCTAATTGACAAGGTGACACACAGTGAGTCGAGGGGTAATTAGAAAAGGCGATAATTGAAATGGGCTGTGTAAGTAGTTCAATCTCCATGGAGTAGGTAGTTTGATTGGAGTGGTCTCCCTAAAAGGAGAAATGTCATGTCAGGTGTCAACAGGTTTTAGGATGGTTTATGAGTTCACCTCTGAGGTTGAGCGTTCAAGTGAATGTGTGATCCAAGCAGCGGTTTATTTTCGCCCTTGGAATATTATTGGATATCGGATGAAGCAGTTGGGTTTCGTGGAGTTCACATATTCCCAACACGGGTGATTTAAAAAACGTGTGATTTAATGAGAGCGAGTGGCACTCTCTCAGCAATCACGTTCCATGTGTCACTTTAACTTGGCAAATTAACTCATTCACCCTTCATTTAATGAGATTTAAGCCCACGTTAATATCTGCTGGGGTCTCATGAATCTTCCACCACGAGTTTGTTTTATTGGCGAAGGGTGTGAATTGGATTCTCCGAGGAATTTCCATATGCTTGAAAGTCATGAAAAAAGTTTTATTGGTTGTGCCAACTGCGAAGCAGATATGACATTTTTGTGCATGATTTTGGAGAGAATAGGGACAAATCGTATCAAAGAACGGAGAGATGATGCTTATCAGATTGAGAAATCCTTTTATACGAGAATAAGTAGGGAGATTAGGAATTGTTATTGAAAGGAGATCTCTACATAAATAGATTAAGTTACTGAGGACTTTGAAGGAGTGGGGAATTAAAAAGGTGTGGATATTGAAGGGGAATAGACTCCTGACGCCTGATCTACCTACTCTGAAGGGACAATAAATATTTAATGGATCCTGTGCATGAAGATCAGGATTATTTGCGTAAATTGTAGTGGTCACCGCAGACACTTTTGCTAGAGTATATAAGGTTAAGTAGTTAGGTGAGTGTTCACGCACAGTGCAAGTGATGTAATTAAGTAGGAGTGCGGAGGATCAGGTATTATTACGAGGTGTTTGACATTAAAATGAGATAAGGACCATTTGCCAAAAAGAGATTGTTTATTTTAATTGCTCCATTGTTACTTGTCGATTTGTTCTGCTATGGAATCTGGATTTGTTTTTGTTTCTCACTAATGTTTACTGCTCGGGAGATTGGGAGTTTGTGAGTGCCAGAGATACTTTATATATAATTAGTGGTTAGCGTGGTGTATCTTTGATTTGGCGTTCGATGGTCCAAAGCCAAACCCTTTATAGTGTTTTATAGTGTTTACATAAATATCTTTGTGGATTCAGTGAGTTATTTCTTCAATAAAAGCTGATGATAGTTTGTCCTTAACTTGCTCAAGTAATTTAATAGGCTGTACTCTTTGGAGCAACCAACAAGTTTATTCGCATGTATTCTCAGGACTCTTTTATGTGAAGCTTAGCACAGTAAGCCAAGTTGAACTGGCTGGCTGAATAATGTGTGTGTGTACAAGTGTTCATGTCATTGTTCATTTTGCGTCAATTGTCATCCGAGTTTGCAGAGAGTAGCTTGGTGGTTTTTTGCAGTAGTTTAGTATATAAGATCTCGTGTTGGATAAATATACGAGGGAGAGTTATTATTATAAGTTAGACAGTGGCTGCTCAGACAGATCTAAGTTTAGGGAGTGAATTAGTCTAATTAAGAGTGTTGGAGTGGTGTGTGAATGAAAGTTCCATACGGGGGAGACAAGAAAAGGTTTGGTTAACAAAGTGGTTAGAGTTAAAGTTTAAAACAAAGTGATTATCGAGTGAATAAAATGGGAAATTATTGGTCCATGTATGGGTTGTCTCCTCTGAGGATCTCCATCGGGAGGTGGAGACTCCTCTCCAAGTCGCATTAAGTGTAAGGCCACATTTGTTTTAATTGTCATTTCTGGATCCAATTTAGGCAATTTATATGAAGTCTGAGTTGTTCATGTTGGTGGTTACGGGTTGAAGTTGTCTTTTGTACGAGTTTAAATGAGTCTTGAGTATGAAGGGAGTGAATCTTTGTGGGGAGACTTTTGTGAGCACAGAGATTGGAGATTGTCCTTCTGGTTGTTACATGGTTTATACATATGTCTTCTTTTGTAGGATGATGTATTGCCTTTGGAAGTTGGAATGAGGTAGTTTGTTGGTGATTCTTAATATGGAGAAAATTCCAGGAAAAAAAGAGTTATTGGGTAGGTTTGGGAATGAAACAAAAGGTTTAAACATTCACCTGCTAAAGATAAGTGGGTTTTTGTGTGAAGGAGTTAGTGGAGGATGGGGAAGTAGCGACGAGTTAAGTATTGCCAATACTCGGCCATAAATTATTGGCTGGGTGACACAACCGCAGACATTTTCAGATGAGAGATAAATCACTTGAGAATCGGATAGGGTGTTGTATAGCTGAGTAAGTAATTGTTGTAAGATTTCGAATATGAAAAAGCTGTGATGCAGAGACAACTGACGTCCCAATTTGGTGATTGAGTAGGAAATAAATGCATCGTTAGTGGAGTGGCGAAAACACAGGATCAGCCGTTATTCATCGGTAATCATGATTAAGATTAATGCCACGTGGATTTATAGACATTCTGTAGGAGTGTATGGATTAGAGTAGTGGCTACTTTTTGCAGAATTGGTTGTTAGACGAGCGTCAACGTTAATCCAGACTTATGTGGGTTGAACTTGGCTTAATTTTTTGGATTTTGGAAGGTTGTCACACGCGTATTCTGTAGGGAATGTAGGGATATGGTTTTATGTTAAAATTCTGTGCCAAGAGGATTTATGAAATTGGAAGAAACTCGTAAAAACTGAAGTGGTCAAGTCTGAAATGTCCCAATGACTTTATTGACTTGTGAGTAATTGGCAGTGGAGAGTGTCAGTAGTCAGTATGTTAAGTACAACTGCGGTGCTTTCTTCATCGTATTTCATTTTTCGTTGTGAGAGTTAATTAATTATAAATCAAAGTGTGAGTGTCAAGTTGAAGTGAGTGGAATGAATGCGATGCTCGTTAGGTTTTTTGTTTAAAATTGTGGAATATTTGAGTGTGAGATGTGGCCGAAGGTATGATGAATAGTAAGGTCCATTTATCTCGTTCATTCATCGACTTGTTGTGAAACAAACGAATTATGAGAGGTTCGGAGTATTCTGGTTATTCGTTTTGAGAGTGTGTAGTGTGTACTGTGTATGCAGTGAGACTTGGAGATCCAATTAAGGGTGAAGAGTGGGTCAGCAGAAATGGTGAATTAGTGATTTTGTGAATGAAAGTGAATAATGAGGTTTGAGGAGCTGAGGAGTTTGTGAAATCGGAGACGAAAGGTTGAAAGTGCAAAAAGTGTACAAGTAGTGAAGAGTTGCGAGGATATTGAGTTTTAGATTAATTAAGAGATGACAGATGAAATGATGAGCCTCACTGCTTCCTAATTTGTTTCCCATCTCCCTGTGACATATTCATAAATTGCTTTTTCCCCATTGAAATTCATAAGGTTTCCAATTACTTTTCCTTCCTACCGCAAGTACCGCACACACACACGAGAGATTATCAGAGTGTTTGGTATCTTAAACGATGAGTTTTTGAAAGTTAATAGAATGGGTGAATGTCTACACGGACGTGTTTAACAAGAGGTTATCGATGAGTGTCATCGAGCTTCTCATTGTTGTGTCCTGCAGAAAACAAAACCATAAAGTTTATAGAAAAAGGTATTTCTGAGTTGTGTGAAACCCTTAATAAACAACTCTCTGGGGATAAAAACATTTGCACCTGACAGGATTAATATACTTTACCTAGATTCCTTATAAGAGTTCATGAATAACCAAATGGTGTTGTTGTTGAGACTTCAGCAACCAGTGAACCAGTTAGTTTGGGTGAGAAGATAAAATTTGATATCCAGAGAATAGAGAATGATTGAAAGACTTTTATAAAAGTAGAATTATTTAAGGCAAGAAGACAAAAGTTCTTTTGTTGGCTTAAGAGATTGGGAAATTGTGATTAATAAATGAATAATTTATCACAATCTCTGCATACATTGCTTTGACATTGAGTTGACCTGCAGGGAATCTTGCAGACAAATTTTGCACTCACGACGAGACTGACTGTATGCTCATTTCATTGTAATTTACTCTTGTGTCTTTACTCATTGAGGATTTAAAAGTTTTTCTTGTAAAAAAACAGGGAGAGATTGTGCAATTACGAATCTAAGAATCTATAGCTTTATATATTGAGTAGTTTGTATTATTTTTAAAAAGGATGTGTGTGTAGTTATGAAGATTGAGGAGTACTGCTACTACTACTGTACTATGCCAGAATAGGAGTCCCGATGGGTATCTAATAATCAGGTTGATCAGTAATCAATTAGTGTCCAGGCACCTCCTAAGTTAAAGGGCGGTGTATAAACTAAAATAGTTGTGTCTTGGGAGGTGGTGGTCATTGTAATACAAATTGTGGTTTTTGTTCTCGTGTCGTGTCTCCTGTCAGACTGGCACTTGTTAGAGTGTTCGAAGGAGACGACGGATCATTCTTATCTCTGATTATTCTGGGTTGGTCACATTTGTCATATTCCTAGTGATCATCCCAGTGATAGAATTGTGGTTGCAAAAGTGAATAGTGATTTTGCAGTGAAGAGTCAAGGAATAAAAATTAGTAGAGGGATATGAAGGGTTGTGCAAGTGTGAGTATCTTGATGAGCAGGTTGTAAGAGATATCCTGTTGATCTTAATCTTAGAGGGAGCAAGTAATTTTTGCAAATAAACTATCTTCCTTCCACTAGCTTCCCACACAAATCCTGTCATTTACTTTGCATTTAATGTTCAAATGACACTCGAGCAATCAAAAGTGTCTCATAAAATTATGAATAGCACGATTTAACTCTTGTTCCTTAAGTGGGCCAATTATTAGCTTGTACTCTGTACTTGTAGTGTATGTGAGTTGTGTGGAACATTTCTGAAATCGATTCCTTTTTTAGATGCGTTTGTGATTTCTAAAGGTATTTGTCAAGATCACTCACAACATGTGAGAAGTATGTGAAATAATGTTCCGTAGTCAATTTGTTGATTTGCTTCAACTTTTCAAGCGTGTTTTGTTATCGACTGAGTTGGTTGAGTACGCGTGTCATTGTGATTTCATGTGGACCTTTGTGAACGCTTTGTTTTTAAATCATTGATTGATGGTACAAATAAGCTTTTGTGTTGTGTGATGAGGTCCATTAGGATTTTAGGGTTTGTTGTTGTATGGCTAGGAGTTTGTGTGTGGATGGGAGTTAAAGTCTGTAGAGATGAGATTGAATGTGTGTAAATACATCTTTATTTGGTGCTTGCCTTGTCAACTGGTCTTAAGAGTGTGTCCTACGTGCGATATGTGAGATCCATGGGGAACCCAAAGGTGTGTTTCCATTGGAATGCCATATCTCTAAATGTGCAATCACCTCACCCTTTTATTGGTGAAGGAAAGCGAATCTTAAATTCCAGTTGTCCTAAAGCTCATTGAGCAGTTCTTCTTGTTCATTCAAGTGATCAACAAGATCGTCATTAATGTGTAGAGTGGTTGTGGAGATATCCTTAGTTTTGTGTGTGAATTGAGATTCCTGTTTTCCGCTAATCTTAAGAATCAAGGGTGTTTAGGCTTCTAGAATAGTCAAAGTACGAGGAAGTGGTATTGACTTTTCCTCGACATCCCATCTTCATTAATCACCGAGACTTAAGTGTGTCCTTAAGCCTGTGACGAGTGTTGCGGAAAGCTTGTGAATGTTGAAAGTGGACTTTTGATCGAGTAAAATAATTTGAGATGGTGAGGCATTTGCATGCAATGGCACCTTCCCAGAGTGTCTCTTCGTGTTCCTGATTCTGTGTGTGGGCACCGGGAATTCAGGTGTGTGCAGTCAAAATGGTTTATTACCTTGGAGGATTTAGTGAATAACTCCAGAAGACGTTTGTCTTTGTCTCTGATTTCTTGTATGCGTAGTTTATGAATATTTTAGTGTGAGGAATGGTCGGAACTTTGATGTGAGACGCTTGGATATTCATGAGGACCTGTGTTGATTTATACATGTTTTTGAGTCTAAATCACCTTGGGTTGGTTGGTTACTTCTCAATCTCTTCATTTTGTAATTAGCGTTTCTACGAATTATAATTCTCGTGACATTTTTCATGCAAATGTGTTTGTTGTTGTTGTTTCGACTTTGAGACATTGAGACGAGTCTTCTCAGATTTCGTGTGTGTATGTGGGATAGAAAGTACGATGAGAATGTTGAGATTGAAGGAGCGTTGGGAACGTTGTGATTGTGTTTTTCTGTTTTGGCAGGTTTCGTTACAAATTGTCTCATATTTTGTGTGGTTATTAGCTTAGGTAGCACGGGATATTAGTTATTATTCAATTACTGAGAAGTTTTGGAAGAGACTCAATTTCATTTAATTTGGGTAGCTGCTTAAGGGATATTTATTCTGTCCACAATCACCTAAACTTGTTAATGGATGTTTGTGTGAGGTACGACGATAATTGTGTTGTCCTAGTAGAGCAGAAAAGGAATGAATGACAGAAGAATGCAGTTCGTGAATTCCCTTCCGTACATTTTATTGCAAGTTTTGTGATTACAAAAGTTTATTGTTTCAACCACAAGCGAACCAATTAATGTTCTATTGTCGCAACTTAATAAATTTAATTTACGTACTTGAGTATAATCGTAAAACTTAAGGCGGCTTGTTCACAGTCATTATCATAATTACTTTGATTTTGCAACCGAATTGTAATGACTGCATGCATGTGTGTATACTGTGGGCTGTGTTTGTGCAACTGAATGTGTTTGCTTAGATTTAACACGGGTCTAGTTGTAGTGTGGTGTTGTTTAATGAGTAAAGATATAAAAATAATATCCCAGTGACAACCTGTCCTCGTGATTAATGCGTAAATTTAGCTATCATCAATTAAGGAAGTTATTTGTCAAGTGTCACCAAGCACAGAGACAATAAGATTCCACAAAGTAGTAACATGGGAGTTGTTAACGTGTGGTTAAGAGTCAACAATTAAATGGGAGATATCCTGTGTGTGACATTCAATCTCGAAGAATCACTTCCTATTTGGAGTTCTCTCTCATGACCTTATGACTCCCCGGAGTGGAGTATAATGCACACTGGGTTTTTATTCATTTATGGCTTTAATTACGGGATTTATTGCATCCAACTTTGGTCGGAAACTACCCAAGGAAGGTATATTTATGGTTGTACAGAAATAAACGTGGAAACTTTTAGCCTGGGGTAGGGTTATAGGAGTTTGTATAGATAGGAATGTTTGTTTGAGCCATTTGGTGTGAAATGTGTAAGCGGTTGGTAGTGGATAAGTGTGGGTGGGTGTAACTGTGGGAGAAACACTGTAATAGCTTGTGTTGATGGGAGAAGTGTAGCTGTTAGCAGTGACATAAATCAAAAAAGTGATTGCATCTTCAGATTCCTTAATTAATTTGGAGTAGTAGGAGAGAGTTTGGCTTTTTGTTGGTTTGATGAGTGTGCTTTCTTTCGTGTAATTTACCGTTGGTTTGAGTGTAGAAAAGTCAGATGAATCAAAGGTTAGTGTGGGTGCTTTTTGTTGGTGGCGTGTGTTTCCGTAGGTTTGTGGATGGGAGAATTTCTTGAGGATTAGAAAGCAGTTTGGAGTTTGTGAGTTGTGTATAGCTTTTGGAGGAAATGGGGCATGGAAGGCTATATGAGCTCAATGGGGCAGAAAGTGGAAACTGACCTTTGGTGAAGTGCCTTCTGTTCTGTTCCTCTTTTCATTCTTTCAAATCAAACTAATTTGTGTGTTGGGCACGGATCTCCAGGAGGACTTTCAATATTTTTCTGTAAGAAATTCAGATGTTGTGCAAAGGTTGTTTGCTATGCGTTTCTCTGGTCAAGCTCCACACAATACAAGTCTCTCTCCAAGTATCAATTGCACTTATTGGGAAGACCAAAATGCTTTTATTCCTTTTGTCCGGAGGAGAAGCCTCTGAATTCAGATGTATCTTTCCCTAAGGTCCTCCACGGACTTTCTCTTTATTCCTTTCAGCTGCACAAACACGAGGAATGCTTTTTTAAAGGAGCTTCTAGTTTTAGGGAAGGTTTAAAAGTAGAGGAAAGTTGGGATTCAACGGGTCTCTGTACATAATGGTATTTGATGTGATTAGGGTGTATTGTGGGGAGATGTGTAGTCTCAAGTAAACTCAAGAAGGCTTGTGCTCCATATTTCTGAATTCCATTACAACCTCCTGTTACTCGTTTCTCCAGGACCTTTTGCCTGTATTCCTCCAGGACTGTAAATCATTGGGAGTTTGGAAGGCTCCTCACACATTTGGGAGATTAATTAAATTCTGATTCAATTACAAAGTTAATGAATGAGGTTTCTTAGCGGTAGGTTGGTAGATGAAACTCATCCTTCCTTGGATGAATTTATCATGTGTTTTGCTGCTGTGTGAATTAATGTTTTCTCGTTTGAGTCCTGGTTGGCTAATTAGTATTGATTTCTCATGTCACTTAGCGTTTAGAGTTTAGTCGTTAAATGTATCTGCGGTGTGTGTTTACTTTCTCTCTGACTGAACACATAATGTTTGTTTTGCCTGGAGAGATGTTGTGAGGTTGTGACAAACTGATTTGATGATGATGACGATGGATCAATAAATGGTTGTTTAATAATTAGTGTCATCGTTAAGTGGAGGAGTTGTGTTTGTGTGTGTATTCGGATAACTTCCTGTCATTCTGAGACTTTGGGATGAGTGAAAGGGAGATTCGTGCTAAACAAGACGGAAACAGGTTGAAAGTCTATGCGATGAGTGCCGTAGGATCTTTGCCAGCCTTATTTCACGTTACTTCTGCTTCAAGTCATCAATGAGTTTTTCATTAAGTTGAATAGAAAGTTTCATGGTTTCGTGGAGAGGAAAACATTCCATGTAGTGAAAGTTAGTGTGGAGGATGAACCAAGTGTGGGAGAAAGTTTGTTGAGAAGAAATCCCTCTGTGGATTAGGAAACAAACACCTTTCTCTCTGTGTTTAAGTCCTTCTCCTACTTTTCATTTTTCTTGTGATTCTCCAGTGGAGATTCGAAGGTTCGTGGGATGTGTGATTATTTCAAGGGGATTTAGATTTAGTGTGTCTCAGTGGATGAATTTTGAACATTTGAAAAGCCTGTGGAGATTTAGTTTCTTTAGATGGATTGTTGATAGTTGCACGGAATTTTGAAGGGTTTGAAAGGTTTGTGTAGAGGAATGCAGAGTTTTGGGAGTGTAGATTACATAATTACAAGTAAAAATAGGTAGATCGGGTTATATGGTGTGTAAAAGAAGGGAAGGGGTAATTTTTCTCACGAATTCAATTAAGATGAGGCACCTAATAAGTATTCTGAGGATGTGTACGTTGTGTATAGCAGTGATGATGCTTGGAATGTTTTTAGTTCTCACGATGAAGATTACCAATAAGGCTTTCCCTAATTCCTGACCCTTTCTTGCGTCTCTGAAGATCTCTCTTGCAGTAGAGGTAATGAGTGAAAAAGCGATTAGTGGAGTAAAAGATCGTATTCTGTAAGAATGGGAAAGTTTGTAGGTTATTTTTATTGGTCACAGGAGTTGAAATGTATTAAATCAGAAGTAAACAAGATTTTAGTTGAATAAATGAAAGTGGAGAGAGGAAAGAATACGTAAGTTTAAGGAAGAAGGGGAGAGAGAGAGTAAGAAAGGGGATTTAAATGGTGAGATTGTGAGACGGTTGTAAGTTGTGATGTGAACACTCAGGGCTGACCCTTCTCACACAGTTCACCTTCATTCATCTCCCTTCCTTTTAAATTCTTTTTGTAAGAAACCGTCGTCCCGCAGAGGACTTGCGAACAATCCGACTTACCCTTTATTATTACACCTCTCGTCTACACTTTTTTTTAGTTTTTTTAGTCCTAAAGTGCCCCTTTAATATGATATGCGATGATGCCTTGGTTTATTCTTAGGTTTCCTTGTGTAAAAGTCCGCCCAGTGACTTTGCACCAAGTTTCTAAGGCTTGGGTGAATAAGATGAATATCTGCAAGGCATTTTTGGGTGAGAGGAAGCTTCTCTGAATATTTAGGAGATAAGAAACCCCATTGCAGAAACTGTTGGAGATGTTGGAGAGAGTGTGGAGTGTGTTATTTGACCCATTGATCTTCATTGGGAGTGTTGGAATTCTGAGGGTATGGATGTGATGTAAGACTGGTGATATGGGATGTAAAAGAAGGCTTGGGATTTCCCCAGTGGGGAGATTGGGAAATCGGAGGGTTGATAGAATAACGGTCAACCAGAAGTTCTTTTGTGCTTGAGCATTTTTCATCGAGGAATGCTTTTGTGGTTGAATGAAAGGGAAAGTCTATTTGGCGATGAAGGTACGAAGTATACGAAGGATGAGGGGAAACGGAGGGATATCGTCCCTTGATTACTTACCCTGCTAACCTACCACCACTACCGGATTGGGGAGACCCTTTTAAAGATTAAAGAGCAACGGAACATTATTACTCGAGGTAGTCTGTTGATTTAAATAGCTCGGGAGAGATTCTGAGATAAAAACAAGTCAGACATGAAAGTCCACTCGGGAGTGAGTGGCCATAAAATTAGTTTAGGTAGCTTCTGGGCAGTTTGCTAAATTAAAAGTGTACAAGAATTTCGGAAGTGCCGAGTGTTTCAAGTTTCCAGGCTCGTGGGAATTTCTTTGGAAGAGCAAAAGTATTTTTGGAGAAGGTGAAGAGCTCATGAATTAGTGATGAAAGAATTTAGGAATCCGTACGACTTCGTTACTCAACTGCGTGCTCGTGAATTTTTCATTCTGCGTAAAGTTTGTTGATTGGGAAGTGATCTGACCGTAGTGTATGTGACTTATAAGGATTAAGTGATTATCAGTGAAAGAGTAAAGAAGTTGTGCAATTGACTGAAGTTTGTGTAAAGTGGAAATGATGGAGTAATGTGGTGGACGGTTGATAACCATTGCCTTCCGTGTCCGAGTAATGGATTCCAATTTCTGAGGCTTCTCGTAAAGGTTAATTGATTGTAACATTATTGTTCAGTTTCTCATGATGAGGAGTAAGTTTCTGAAAGTTGTGTGTTGGTTTAAATGAAGGTGTACGGGAGTTATTGAGTGGTCAGAATTTATTTGCATAATAGGGTGAAAGCATTCAAGAGTATTTGTAGATGAGATGAACATGAAGCTTATGGGGGATGTGTAAGGCTTCTGCAAAAGTACGTCTGTACATCTTGTGTGAGTGAATCATAAACCCAGTTTGGCATGTGAGATTGAGTCTTGCAAATTTCCAAGGCCTTGTGATTTATTGCTGCAGTTTGGAGAGGATATTACGCATTACTGTGTAAACGGTTGGATTATAGCGAGTATGGTTAAAAAACGAGCTGAATTTGCAAGAATTTAGAAAAAATGAGGGCGGTGTAGAGTGGAGGGTTATTTGTCGGAATATTAGCGATAGAGCCGTCAGCGAAAGTGTGGAATCCCCAGTGGAAATAGAGTTGTATATTCCAATGAATCGAAGAGGGAAAAGTTTTCTGGAGTTCAGAGGGAACCTTTCAGTTGGGAAGCCCCATTGAGGATGCAGTTAGTAGGCTTAAAGGACAAAGCTAATAAACTCCCCACTCTTGACATCTTCAAGAGACGTGACATGTTCGAATGCTGACCCTCTGTGAGTGGGGATTACACAGTTCCTTGTTTTTCAGTCAATATCTTGGAGACACCATAAGTCACCGGGTGACACATGATTCCAAATCTCACTGACAGCTTTTGCAACAGCATCTCTCTTGCGAATCTCTTGGGGCTCCTCCACTGGCTCAGCACCGTCCTTTTTTACTTTGTGGACACTATGAGACAGGCTTGGTACGAGGGTATCACTGCACAGAGACTTTTATTGTGTGGCTTTGGGCTTAGTTGTCTTAGTTTTTGAGAGTTGAGGATATGTGAGTATGCAAAAGTGAGTGTAGATGTGGATTTTAAAAGAACCAAAGTAACTGTGAGGAGCCATGTAAGTTATGAAGTTGCAAATGGGGTGGAAAGTTGATGGGAAATGTTTAGGAAGGATTATTTGATCAATACTTTTCTACTTTGATGAACCCGAAAATCTTGTTGGTAAACTCACTTATGTGTTGTGTCGTCCTTATCAAAATGCAGCTTCAGCGATTCCTCCATAAAAACTCAAATTACGAAAGTTTTTATAATTTCCGTTAATTCTGAAGAGTTTTGATGGTGACATTCTGCTGAAGGGACTCCTCACTCCTCACTGCAATTGTGGTTCGTCGTCCTTGTCAACCAGGAAAAGTTTTTTAGGGACCTTTTCACTTCTTTTTGAAAAGTTACGTGTGAAGAAATTAGTTTTCTTTCATCGAGACTTTTGGAACAGCTCACTTGCTACTTGTAAAATTTAATGTAAGTTGTGGTTGGAGTTTAAAAGTGTAGTTGGAGACTAGACAAGTGAGTATGGGGAAGGATTGACTTGTACCGGTTAGGTATCTTTGGTTGAATGAGTGTTTTCTTAGGTATTTTGGTGAAAGCTGATTACTTAAAGGATGGGAGAGTAATGGAGATGTCTTGTGTGTGTTTTTAGATGGCTTCGTCCTTTGTGGTGAGAAGTCCTGCAACGTCCCTCTTGCCGAGTCCTCTGGGTGGGGAGCAGTCCAGTGAGCCTGGCGTTTTTCGGAGAAGTCAAAGTCGAGTTTTTTATGACTCTGAGATTAGTACGGGGACATCTTGGGAGTTCAAGGGGATCCAGTGTTCGTCACCAGTTGCTGAACTATCTCATTTGTGTCCTAGCCAGTCGTCAAAGTCTCCTGGGCAGATCCAAATGTCTGTTTTGAGGTCACCAAACACGAGTGACATGCGAGGAGTAGAGTCTCCTGTCCTGCTACATGGAGTGCAGTCATCCTCCATACACTTCAGGAGTATTGCGTCCCCTCCTAAAGATGATTTGGGAGGAAATGGGAGCGATGGAAGTAGAAATTCAACGGGGAGTTCAAATGGAAGCCAGAGGAGTCAAGACTCAGGTTTCTCGGATTCAGGAGAGTCTCGGCCAACTCGAAAAAGCGCGTCGTCGTCGTCGATGAAAGACTCTTCGGTTGGACAGCGGTCTCTTTTGCCCAACAAGTCAAGTGAACAAACGTACAGTCCTCTTCAAGATGCAAATAGGAATTACTTGTCATCTCCTCACAGTCGAAATGTGTCGATTCAAGAGGATCCTCAGTACCAACCTCGCTATGAATCTCCTCCGTCGTACCAGCAACCTCCTGAACCACCTCAGCCGTCACATCACAGCATTTACCATGAGAGATGCTACTCCGTTCCAGTGGTTCCAAGTCCCATTCCACACATTTGTGGGAAACTTGGGCCGAAGAATGGTCCCTCCAACTATGCGCAAAGTTCGTTTAGATCGTATCGTCCGAACAGCAGTTGTCATCATGAGAGTTCAGAGGGTCACAAGGGTCTTCATCGTCCCACAAAGTTTGGAGACTTGAACGGGAATTCAGATCGCGTGTCTAATATAATTTATCAAGAAGTCTCGGAACTCCCATGTTCTTCCATGTGCCACCAATGTCCTGGAAATCATTGCAGAAGTCCGTCTTCGTACTCGGTGTATTCGGCCATTTCTCCAGGTCATCACGAGTCTGGAAGTAACATTGGGACTGGAAATCACTTGGGAGTTCCTGTTTGTTCTTCAACTCCCAAAAGGTCTAATGTATCGAATTCCCGGCTCGCCATAATGCAAAAGATCGATAACTTTGAGAGTCTGAACAAGAACAAAAAGTCTTTGGATAACAATAATAACAACAACAGCAACTTGTCGAATAACAGCAACTTGTCCAACCTCAGTGGAAGTAGTCAGAAGAACGAGTCTGCTTGTGGAAGTGGACAACCCGTTGTTCGGATGAGTAGCAGTGGCTCAGTCTTTTCAAGTCCAGGCTTGGTCCCCTCAGGGTCCAGTGAGTCTGGGAAGTCGAGACAAAAGTCTTCAAAGAAGTCTTCAAAGCTGTCATTGTCTTGCGGACATCAGAGTTCAAAGAGCAGCGTGCATTCTTTAGGGAACGTGACAACGGTTGGATTTTCGAGTAGTGGGAACAAGACTGTACTTCATCGTGAAGGTGTGAATAAGTTTGGAGGACCGGAAGTAATGCCGAAGGAAGGGGATGAGGAGAACAACAATAATTGGAGTAACTCTAGTCAATCGATGCGGAGCAAGTGGGAGAATCTTCCGAAAGGGTACAAGCGAGTGCCTCTGAAAGGACTCAATTCAAGTGTCACCTCAGAAGAAACGTGGACTGCGGTTGATGTTTCCGAGTCTCGAGACAAAGTCATAATAGTCAAATCTCATTTCGATAACGACGCTATGCGACTTTGGCTTCATGAACTTCGTTCTCAGACAGAATCAGAGTGTCTGCATCTTCTACAGACCAAGACTATTGAAGCTTCGTCACAAGTCCCCACCGCCGGTTGGACTGAGAAGGTTGGAGATGCTCAGAACAAGCGGAAAAAGAGTTCGGTGGTGGATGCCATTCACGGGATCTCATCTCCTATGATGAGCATCAAGAATGTGGAGCGGATGGCCAGCGTCGTTTCGGGAGAGTTTGCCAAAATTTGCAAGTAAGATATCTCCTCATACATTAAGATGCTTTTGTGTACAGCTCGTCTCATCTTCCCCGTCCTGTAGTTTGTAATACAATTATACAGCTTGAAAGATCTCCAACGGGAGGAACTCAAGTGGCGCAGGAAATGGTAGGCAGTTGTGTGTGAAAGTAAAGTGGAATGCTCTTTTTCCTGATTCCAAGTTGACTATGTGCTTATCAATATCTGGAGAAAAAGGTCGAGGCGACGCATGATAGTTTTATAACGAGTAGAGACATGTTGTATTCTCGTGATAAGTGAAGGAGATATGATGAGGCGGCATTGGAGTGCGTGTGTGGAAAGTGTTGGTAAAGATATAAATAATCCTAATAGTCTGGGAGATGATGAATGACCAAGTCATCTCTCTGTGTGGTAATTAGTCGGCACGTGTTGCTTTTTATGTGGTTTTCAAGTGGGAACTCCTGTCCCATGGTCTCTGAGTACCATTTGTATCTCTAGGAGGGCAATGGGTTGTTGCAATTTTTGTGCAAATTGCAAGCTAATGTGTGTGCGGAACAAGAAACCTGAGTTGAGGCACACGTGTCTCCCCATAACCCTGCACACCAAACACGGTTTCTCACACTCATTCAGCCAATGGCCCAATGCACAACTGATTAAGGAATCAAGAGTGTTTAAGCCCATGGAAAAAGAAGTACACTTTGTACTAATTGCCAGCTTCTCTGTGCTCTGGTTGGTGGTGGTGGCCGCCCTCGTCTACATCATCGTAATTGCTATTATAAAGGAACGCTTTTCCTCGATCATGCGACTCACAAGAAGAAGGTTTTATTCTGAAGATATTATTCGGCCAAGACTTGTAGACTGCGAATATTATGATTTGTTAGGCAATAAGATGGGAATAAGTATGAGACGGGCTGAATACATTTGAGGGAATCTCTTCTGTTGGGATGATGTGGAATGGGGATTGTTATTGAGTCATATTTGAGTGTTTTTGTTTCATGAATTTTAGGAACATTGAATTTGGGTTCCTCTCTCAAGTTCCTTCGCTCGTCCTGAGTTTGATATCTCATGTGGAAGAGTTTCTTCGTGAGTTCGGAGGCTCACCGGGATTTGGGAACTTGGAGAAGATAGAAAACAAATTGTGTCGGTCATGTCGGAGGTTGAACCGAGGAGCGGAGAATATGCTTCAAGTGATGGAGGGTACGAATGAAAGCAGCATTTATGCCATCATCGACCCCGAAAACTGTGGGGCGGATTACCAAGCGGCTGTGAACGAAGTCGTTGGAGGAATTGTGACAGTAGGAAATCTGTTTAGTCAAGTGGTGGATTTGAGGTTGAGTCGAGATCTGGCTTGTATCTTGGAGACGGTGGAGAAGGGAGGGATTCCGGGGAAGGTTGCCCTCAAGTCGTTCGCGACGATATTGGCGGATGGGGGGAATCATTTGTGCAGGTTGGCATCGGAAATCAGGACGGTGAGGGGACTGCTGGGAGTCATTTTGGATGCGAGGGATGACTACGAGAAGATAATATCGTTGAGGTGCTTGGCTACCATTCTGTGTGTGGGGGAGGCTGTGAAGGACTTTGACAGGGTAAGCGACCTTTGCAAAGATTGTTTCTTAGTTGACGTGGTTGGGTTGGAAATTCCTTGTGGAGTAAACTCCGAATTGCATGATCAACCGCATTCAGAGTGAGTGGAAAGCGAGTTTCCAAAGGAATTGAGTATAGAGAGCAAGTGGAAGTGGTTGGGTGTTGTTGGTTATGGAAGGACACTGCTGTGGGGATGCGATGCTACTGAATCCGGTGTATGACCTTTAAATTCTGCTAACTATTGACTTCTGCTCATTCGGCTCACGTCCTTCTTGAGACTTAATACCGGACATTGATGGTCAGTTGATTAGGCTGGGAGGGTTGTTGAATATGGTTCAGTGGTGTAGCAGCAGCGCGTCTACGTTGGATGTTGTTACGAGTTGGTCAGGGAATTTCCTCCCGCAATTTTGTGACAAAAGTCAATTTATGTAACCTTCCTCACGGTTTTGTGGTTTCATAGCATTTTATCCAACTCTCACAATGTTGTATTAATGAATGAAAGATTGCTTAAGCAGATGTATAAAACATTACTTGAAACTTGGGATGTGTTATGACTCTCAATCTGTGTAACTTGACCTTTTGACCGTGAATGAGAGTGTGGTGATTTGTGTTTAGGCTGGAGGCTTTGAAATCGTAGCGGACTTTATGTACGAGCGAAGTTACCCGTTGGACTTGAAGATTGAGGCGGTTTCTGTGCTGACTCAGGCGACGGATCCGTGGATAGACTTGGAATCCTCGCTCTACTCCCTGGGAACTCAGCTGGAGAAAATAGTCGTGTCTCTCACATGTAATGTCCATGAAATGATTAGGAGAGACGGTGTAAATGATACATGTGTGGCATGTGTGTTCTCACAGGCTTGCTTGATGATTTCAAATCGTCAGAGGAATCGTTCCTCCTGGTTGTCGCGGCCATATCCAACCTCACCTTCTTGGAGGTGTCTTCCATAGGGATCCTGAGGAGGTGCAATACCGTGGCTATTCTACTGGACGCTGTACAATCTTCAGACTGCGACTTTTCTGTCTTTGTTCTGGATCATGTAAGACATTAGAATGAGTGTGAAAGTTGGTTGGTGGTAATATGTGAATGATTATGCAGATTGCGACAATTTTGGCGAATATGGCTGGAGTGGAGTCATGCAGAGGGGACATTGTGAAAGCCGGTGGGGTTCATGCTTTGCTGGACTTTCTCCAAAGACGACCTACGCCTTCGAAGGAGTCGGGGTCGGAAATCATGGCGTGTGAGAGAGTGCAGCAGAAGTCGACTATAGCGATTTCGAGGTATGCTTTTGATATGCAGCGTATGGTGAGTAAGGATGACAATGAGTGTGTGTTTTGCAGGTTGTGTGGGGAGGAAGGTGTAGCAAAGTTTATATTGGAGCGTGGCGGAATTCACAGACTTGTTGCGCTGTCAAGGAACGAAAAGGAAAGAAACTATTCTGACGGAGTTCTCATTGCAGCTTTGGTGAGTTAATGTGACGACGAGCAATTAGTTTAGTGTTAAACAAGAGGGACTACATGAGTAGAACAGAAGTAGATGAGCAAGTTCTCTCGCCTCAACTGATGTATGGTGTGGATTAACTGTTATTAGTAGAGTCTAACATGATTTCTCGAATGGGTTTATTCACGAAGGGCAGTTCACAGAGAGTTTGAGGATGTTGGGAGTAATGGGAGAGGGGCGAAATGGCGGATAATGTGGCCCCACACGTGCCTCTTTTTCTTTGAGAAACCAGCGTTTGATTTAATTGTTATGGTTATTAAAGATGTTAATGTGTGTAACATGGGTTCGCAACGTAGACGACGATACTGAATTGATTGAGATCTTTCCTCATAGTGAGAGGTTCGAGTGTAATGACTGATGGTTTTGGATTGCAGGCCACACTGCGGAAGATCATAAGTGTGTGTGGAGATGAAGTGGTGAAAGGTCTGGAAGCTGAGGATTTGATTCAGCCTCGACTTCTGGACTCGTTCCTCCTTTACTCCTCGAGGCAGGAAAGCTACGTCTGAAGAGCGAGAGATGACTGACAAGTCCGTCCGTAGGGGATTCTTGAATGGTTCTGGAGCTTTCAGCTTACAAGAAGAGGCGTTGTTGGGAATGTTGTTGGAAAGTTGCTTGCCAAATGTATAGAAAGGTTGCCAATAATAAGTCTTCTCTGTAGGTTTGTCATAATGTTCGTACCTAGAAAAGTGCCCACACAAATGTCCTCTATTATTCCGTGCGAAACATTATTTTAAATGCATCTGCCATAAACACGAGTGACGGAAACACACATGAGTACAAAAGTTGTTTCGCTTCTCCAAAGTTTCCTCCTCGTCGGGCTTTTACTATTGCATGTATTTTTAAGGAACGCTGCTGTACAGACTCTTATCATCGTGAGATTATCATGTCTTCAACATTACCAAAAGCATGTTCAACAAGTATTTATTTGTAAATGCCGTTTATTGTGTATCTCGGAGCTTTAATTCAATAAAGTCACTTTGGTTTTTATTGCTGGATGAGCTGAGAGGTTTGTTTATTGGGGACGCATACAGAAATATTGACGGGAGTAACAATTAGTTATCCGTTACTTATGAGGTGGGTATAGTTTTATTACACAACTTCTGTGTGTGGTGGTGACCACAATGAAGCAAATAATTAAATGTGTAACTCATGAGTCTCATCATCGTGTGAACATTGATCGTTAAATTGTAAGGAGAGTAACATTAACGGAGGAGAATTAATGAATAGGAATTGTCATACGAAACTGTGTGTGTGTGGTTGATTGATGGTACAAGTTTTATTATGCGGAAGACAATGGATTAGCTGGTTAAGCAATTGTGGCCACACGTGTAGATACTTTTTAGGAAAGTTAGTGAAAGATGATCATGAAAGATTTCACAGAAAGCAATTAAGAGTTTTGTTGGATGAATTTTGGTTTAGGAGGAAAGTCCGTAGGGATTCTGTCGTCACGTTATGAAGGATGTCGCAAGTATTGATTTTGGTGCAATTCGTCTCGACGCTATTTTTTTCTAGACTTGACCTTGAGGGAAGTCGAAATGCAGTTTGGAGGTGAGATGAAGAGTGCAGTTGGGATATGTTTGAAACTCTGTGTTTTTAGTGAGACAATTAGTAAAACACAATGAAGGTAATAATTGTGTTGGATGGCGAGTGTGTCAATGGCAGTCTGACATGCGAGATGCATGGGATTGATGTTGCGAATTGATTGAGATCACGAAAGGTGCGAAATAATAATATTTGTTGCACGTGGAAACCTTAGAATTGATGTTGGGTAGGTTGGTTATGCAATGGTTGTGTGAAGCGGATTGTCAGGTGGAAATGTGTTAAATGGAGTAGGTATCTATAGGTATGCCCATGATACCATAAAAGAAGCACAGTATTTATTTAACACAGTTTAAGGTGTCCATCCAAAAATGCAGATGTGTCGTGGGGCAGTGACCGTTCCAACTGTCGCGACAAGTAAACAAAGTGTCGGAGGTGTAGTGAGGGAGGCGATGGTGGCGCCTACTGTAGCGGACGGTCCACACAACACACTCGCCTCCTTTCTGAAACGGCCTCACCACTTTCCGGTTTCTCACTCCTCCCTCTCTCCGCTTTCTCTCAGTCCTCCGTGACTCTAATGAAAAAACTTTTGGCTGAGGAGGCCTTTAGAAGTGGTGAAAAGGAGTTGCGTTGACCGTCCGCTACAGTAGGCGCCACCATCGCCTCCCTCACTACACCTCCGACTCTTTGTTTATTGAGATAGTTTTGGAATGGAACGGTCACTGCCCAACGATATCCCACGTCGGATTCTCGGGCTTTCAGAAGAATGAACGACCTAATGGAGGACTGAAGGAACAATCAGGAGTCGGGAGGAGTGATTACGAGGCGTGTAAAAGTTTATTATGGCTGGAAGAGTATCACAGCGAGATTGTCTATTCGATTCCCTTTGAGAGAGACTGTTGGAGGGCGATGTCGTAGTCGTCGAGGGCCAGGAGCACTTGCACTAGGTCACGCAGTAGGTCCGGGTCACGGAATAACGAGTGATCTTCGGACATCTGCCGTGTGACTGGCATATTCGTCTTTATCGGAGGTAGGACTTCTACTAGGTGCTGGGGGTCAAAAGGTCATCGTTGGACGGGGACATAAAGAAGGCGTTCAGAACGCTGGCAATACAGTGCCATCCTGACAAGAAACAGGCGGCAGGGGCGGAGGAGTTGAAGGGGATTGCTGAAGGGACAAACAGGGGCTTATTAGGTGTTTGTTTGGTTTGGGTGTGTAATTGAGGGGGTGTGTCGGTTGTTTCTGCGTACAAAGTGCTGTCAGACGAGGAGAAGTGAAGGAAGTACGACCAGTTCGTACACGACGCGTTCTCTCAGCGCGGATGAGCTCCCTTCGACGTTTACGGGCGATGGTGGCGCCTACAGTAGCGGCCAATCTACGCAACACACTCGCCTCCTTTTTGAAACGGCCTCACCACTTTTGGGTTTCTCACTCCTCCCGTTATCCGCTTTCTCTCAGCCCTCCCTGTGGACTCTAATGAAAAAACTTTTGGCTGAGGAGGCCTTTAGAAGTGATGAAACAGAGTTGCAGTGACCGTCCGCTACAGTAGGCGCCACCG